>CM035408.1:157120762-157125762 GCA_020310875.1 Ceratopteris richardii | reverse complement strand
CTAAAAGTAGAGATGTCTAGCTACAGAATGAGCTATCTCTCACACAAAACTTCGCATTACTCTACGAGATCCACTTCGTTCTTCTACCGGAAATTACTCGTTTACAGTAAGAACTGCAACTGACCGAAAATGCGTTTACTGAGAAAACGTTAACTGTTAACTAACTTTAATTGTAACATAAACATACTCTGTTTCTTCCGCATACAAACAGTACGCACAAACATCCACATGAACATGTGTTTTCTATTAGAGAAGATGTATACAAGTGAGCTTGGCCTCTTCTTGCTCAAGCTACAGAAACTCTCCTATACTGAGTAGTTTCTTATTACCATCTTTCTCTCATATGAATACCCGATATCTCAGGCTTCTGTTATTCATCTATACATACGCGATCTCTGGCGTCTTCTTCTACATACGCGATCTATGGCGTCTTCTGTCTATAACTCTACGTCTCTGTGCATCTGCTATATTTCGTCTCACTCTCTCTATCTCTATTCTCCTCTCTCTCTTTTTCTTCTTCTATATGCTCTTATTTATACTGCGCGCTCTTCTTAAGCACGTTCTTGTTCGCACTTCCCTTCTATTATTCTTTTGCACGTTCTCTCTTTGTACAGTTTGATTTTGGCGTAACGGACTCTGATCCTGGGAGATTCTGTACTGTACATAACGGTCGTGGATTTGTCCTTCCACTAAGGCTTTTGATTTTCTCTGATTCTGCTTTTCTCCTTCTCCCCTTTTTTTTTGTCTGAACGTCAAATTTGTGAGTGTTTCTTCAACAGCTCCCCCTCAATCACTAATTTGACATCTTCCGGTCTCTCATATATCTTTCTTTCTTTTATACCTTCCATCTCTTTGAATCTGTTTGTCTTTGTTCCATCCAAGCTCTTTGTCAAAATATCTGCAATTTGATCCTTTGTCGGAGTGTATACAATTTCTAACTCTTTCTCCATCACCTTTTCCCTCAGGAAATGGTATTGAATCTCTATGTGTTTTGTTCTTGCATGAAATACTGGGTTTGCTGCAAGATATAGAGAGCTCATATTGTCTCCATGTATAACCGGTATACCTTGATCAATACCCATGCTTTTGAACAAGGTCTGCATCCATATTATTTCTTTAGCTGCTTCTACAAGTCCTTTATACTCTGCTTCTATTGACGATAAAGCCACTGTGTGTTGCTTCTTCAAACACCAGCTTACCAGCTTATCTCCTAGGTATATCATATACCCGTGTGTTGACCTTCTATCATCTTGGCTTCCAGCCCAAATCTGAGTCACTGTATGCTCTGAGCTTTATATCCGATGTAAAAGGATAATATAATCCTTCTTTTATAGTTCTTTTAATATATCTAAGAACTCTTTGCCCTGCAACCCAATGTTGATCTGTCGGACAATGCATAAATTGTGAGAGAACTCCCACTGCATAACTAAGATCCGGTCTTGTTATTGTAGCATAAATTAAACTTCCTATAAGTGACTGATATTTCTTCATATCTTTAAACTCTGCTCCACTGTATCTGCTGAGTTTATGGTTTACTTCAAGCGGTGTTGAAGCCTCTCTGCAATTCTCCATATTAATTTTTTTCAGTAAGTTTAGGAGATACCTTTCTTGTGACACATATACACCATGATCTGTGTATGTGATTTCCATTCCTAGAAAGTATGACAACTTTCCTAGGTCACTGATCTTGAACTCTCTTTCGAGTAGTTTCTTTACTTC
Source organism: Ceratopteris richardii (assembly GCA_020310875.1). Classification (NCBI taxonomy): domain Eukaryota; kingdom Viridiplantae; phylum Streptophyta; class Polypodiopsida; order Polypodiales; family Pteridaceae; genus Ceratopteris; species Ceratopteris richardii. The sequence continues at coordinate 157,124,043 of CM035408.1, read as the reverse complement.
TGTAATCCCTTCATCTGATGTTCCTGTGATTATTAAGTCGTCTACATAAATACAAATGTAGATCATTCCTTCTTCTGTTCTCTTTATGAGTAGACTTGCGTCTGCCTTCGAACTTTGGTATCCAAGTTCATCCAGATATTTCACAAGTCTGTAATTCCAAGCTCTTGGAGCTTGCTTCAGTCCATAAAGTGCTTTTCTTAATCTGCAGACAAAGTTTGGGTATCTGAAACTTTCAAACCCTTCAGGTTGTTCCATGTACACTTCATCAGAAATGTATCCATTCAGAAATGCGTTCTTTATATCTAGCTGACTTAGCTTCCATCCTTTCGATGCAGCTACAGCAATTACTGTCCTTATGGTTGACATCCTTGCCACTGGACTAAATGTCTCGTCATAATCTATGCCATACGTCTGGGCATAGCCTTTGACCACCAGCCTTGCTTTGTGTCTGGCTATCCTTCCATCTGCAAATTTCTTTATTTTAAAAACCCATTTATTTCCGATTACTTTCTTACCATTTGGTTTCGGAACAAGTTCCCATGTCTTGTTCTCCTCCAGTGCGCTGATTTCTTCTTCCATTGCTTCTTCCCATTGCTTCTTGCTTTTTGCTTAATCATAGCTCTGTGGTTCTTCATCATCTTTGACCATATATGCATACTCTTTCTGAGTTATGTATGAGGTATCATATGAATACCTTTCTGGTTGTCTTCTATTCCTGTTCGACCTTCTTGGTTCAAATTCTGTATCTGAATGCACTTCTTGATCAAATCTCGAATCATCTTCATTTCTCATACCTGATCCGTTCCTAGACGTACTTGCCTGCATATGATTTTCATCTCTGTTTACCTGAACAATTGATTTCCCTTTCTCTCTTCTTTTTATTTCTTTTTCAAATTCTTCAGTCGTATGACTTTGATCTGCATACCAGCCTTTTTGTTCATCAAATGTAACATCTCTGGACACAGTAAATTGTTTGGTTAGAGGATTCCATAACCTGTAACCCATCTGCTTTTCATCATATCCAACGAACACATATTTCTCTGCTTTCGGTTCAAGCTTATGTCTGAGTTGAGCCGGTACATAAGCATACGCTACTGATCCAAACACTTTGCAGTGATCGAGTGTTGGCTTCTTTCCCCACCATGCTTCATAAGGGGTCATGCCTTCCAATGCTGTACATGGTAATCTTTTTACCAAGTATGTAGCTGTGTTTACAGCTTCAGCCCAAAGATAATTTGGACAATCCTTTTCGTTTAGCATGGCTCGTGCAAATTCAACTAGGACTCGGTTCCTTCTTTCTGCTACTCCATTTTGTTGTGGTGTATATCTGCAGGTTATTTCTCTCTTAATACCTGCATCCCAAAGATAGTCATTGAATTCTCGGGAGAAGTATTCTCCCCCTCCATCAGACCTCAGTCTTTTAAGTTTTTGTCCTGTAAGTCTTTCAGCATATGCATGAAAATGCCTGAAGGCTCCAAATACTTCTGATTTCTCTTTCAAAACATAAAGAGTTATCCACCTTGTTGCATCATCAATGAATAAGACATAGTACCTTGATCTGCTAATTGATCCTTCTTTCGTTGGCCCCTACACATCTGTATGAATAAGCTCGAGTACTTCATCATGTTTGAATCCTCTCTTCTGGAAAGGTAACCTGTGGGCTTTTCCCAACTGACATGCTTCACACTTGTGAATCATATGTTGATTCTGTATATTTGGTAATCCCAATACTGACTGATTCGTTATCATAGATTTAATTCATTTTTCATTGAAATGACCCAATCTCTTATGCCAGAGATCAAGTTCTGTAATCACCTTTTCTCCATGTGTGAGCAACGCTTGGCCAATGTTCCCTTGTACTCTTAAAGTAAAGAGTCTGCCTTCTTTCTTACCAGAGACGATCTGATTGTATCCATTCTCGGGATCTTCTACAAATACGCCTTTGTTTGTAAATCTGACCTGAAAACCTTTCTCAACTATCTGTCCCACGCTAATCAAATTTTTCGGTATTGTTGGAACATACAAAACATTGGTTAGCAAGTCTGCTCCACTCTTGCATTTCACTTTTCCAATTGAGTGTACGCTATGTCTCGTATTGTCACCTGTTTGAACAATGTGACTAGAACTACCTTTTTCTAGTTCTGACATTAGTTCTATATTTCCTGACAAGTGATTAGAACATCTAGAGTCAATGTAGAATACCTTTAGATCTTCATTTTCTGATGTGCTGATAGAGTTCATCATCAACGACGTATGAATTTCATTCTGCGTGTCGTTTGCGTAGTTGTTGTAGGTGGTGTTGTAGGATTGATTCTGTCCCCAACTTCTTACTCCACCTCTACCATAGCCTCCTCTTTGATTTTGTCTTCCTCTTTGATATCTTCCGCTTCTGCCTCTGCTATTACTGTTTTGATTTTGATTTGATCCTTGTTGATTGTGCCAGCAATCATGAGCCAAATGATTACTGAGTCCACAGATCCAGCAAGCCTTCTTGTTGGTATTCTGGCTACTTCTTCCTCTTCCAAAACCTCTTGCTCTTCCTCTGCCAGTGCCTTTACCTCTTGCGTAATAGGCCTGAGAGCTCGACTCTTCTTCGTCTTTTGACTTACCTTTGTCTTTCTTTTTGTTCTTTATGTACATTGTAGAGCTTTGTCCTTTATCTGCATCTCCTTTCAGGTCTTGCTCATATGTGAGCATCAATCCAAGCAACTGATTTAAATCTGGCACAAAATGATTTAAAGAAAGTTCAGTTGATAGTACGAAAGGTTTCCACCTTTCATCTCCTCTCAAACCTGTGAGTACTTGGGCTATCAATCTATGATCTTCGACTTCTTCATTTATGGATCCAAGACTATCTGCTAGATCCTTCATTTTAGTGACGTAGTCACTTATGCTTTGACTCGACTTCTTTTTGAATGTCATAAATTCGGACCATAAACTAGCCTCCTGGCTTTCGTAGTATTTTGGAAATGATCTTCCAATGCACTCCATATGTCCTCTGCTTTCTCCAGACCTCTAATATGCGGTAGTAGATGATCTGTTACGGTATTATAGATGTAGGCTCTTGTCGTTGCATCTTTCTTCTGCCACAGCTTCAAGGCTTCTAATTCTTCTTTTTCCGGTTGACTATCATCTTCGAAAGTCGGCTTCTTTTCTTCTCCGGTCACGTACATCATTAAGTCCTTACTCATAAGTAAGGCTTCCATGTGCATTACCCATGCGGGATAATTATCTCTATCCAACTTATCAATAGTAACGTGGTCTGCCATGATCTTCTTGTT
>CM035408.1:157075762-157115762 GCA_020310875.1 Ceratopteris richardii | reverse complement strand
CAGCAAGGTCCACATTGAATGAAAAATAGGTAACAAACTATTCATGGGCACGGGTATTTCCTACTTCCACATATTTGATGAATAGATTACCTTCAAAGGATCTGGATGGTATGACTCCATATGAAGCATGGAATGGAAGAAGACCAAGCTTGGACCATTGCAGGATCTTTGGGTACATTGTATATGCACACACACATTCACAAATAGGTAAATTGGACCCTAAGATAGAGAAGTGTGTGTTTATAGGCTATTACCTTAATAAAAAAGGTTGTTGGAATTTGAGGTCTACGGAAGGACATGAACAACACAAGGAAGAAGAAGAAGCTTGGAGCACAACACACAATACTGAATGTATTACCAAGAGAATGTACAAAGATAAGTAGCCCATTAGGCTAATAGGTGTATGTACAAGCCAAAGGAAAAAACCTCCTAAAGAGGGAAAAAAGTTCCCTGATGGTCCTAGTGTGTTCACACACATCAGTACCTAAATATATCAACAAACCTCCCTTTGGAGTGATGTGGTGAACAAGGAGTTGCCACTCATGTATAAGGAAGTGACAAGCTATGTGGAATCAATGCACAAAAGGAAGTAAGCCCAAATCTTTGCGCAAAGCTTCAACCTTCCCCCTAGGCAGAGCCTTTGTGAAAAGGTTTGCAATGTTCACCTATGTGGGCACATATGCCAAATTGATCTCTCCAGCAGAGAACCCCTCCCTAACATAATGATAGTGCACCTCAATGTGCTTAGTGCAAGCATGGAACACAGGGTTCCTCACAACTCCCAATGCACTTTGACTGTCAGTGAAGATGGTGGTGGCAGAAGACTGACCAACACCCAAATCAGCCATAAGGCATTTGAGCCACACACACTCATCAATCGCTATGTAAGCTGCCCTATACTCAGCCTCACAACTAGAAGTGTCCAAAGTAGGCTGCTTCTTTCTCAACCAAGATATACATGAGCTACCATGCATGAAGCAAAAAGCCATTAGTGTACACATGAGTGTCATAGCAACCAACCCAGTGAGAGTCAAAAAAATCACGTAAATCTAGTGGTAGTGATCCCCCCTTTGGGATAAAACAAACCAAGTAGCCAGGTACCACTCAAGTAGTGAAAGATGCACTTAACCATCTGTCAATGCTTCACACTTGGGCAATGCATAAACTTGCTCATCTGTGAGACAAAAAATTGAATATCTGGCCGACTAATGCATAAGTAAATCAAGCATCCAATAGCCTGCTGATAGAGAACAACATCAAATGCATCTCCAACACCATGAAGACTCAACCGTAAACATGTCTCCATTAGAGTGGTAATAGGTTTGCAGTCTTCAAGGCAAAAATGTTGCAATAATGTGTCAATATATTTTGTTTCACACAAAGCTCTTCTACCATCAACTAGCATAAATTGAATGCCCAAATAATGATGCAAATGCCCGAAATCTAACATCAAATGAGGCATGCAAATCAGCCTTAAAATTAGCATCTTAACATATAAGGTGCTCTCAGATGGACTGTTCTCAAAACCATGTGCAATTAGGAAGGCATGTATTTTTTCATACCTAGCATGTGGTGCTTGCTTCAAACCATATAATGCCTTTTTCAACTTGCACACATGCTTTTCATGCCCTTTCTGCACAAAGCTCTAGGGCAGAAACACGTACACTTCTTCATGCAAGTCACCATTCAGAAATGTAGTTTTAATGTCCAACTAATGTACATTCCAACCACAATGAGCTGCAAGTGCACAGAGAAGCAAAGGTCTCATCAAAATCAATGCCTCTTTCCTGAGCATTACCCTGTGCAACAAGCCTAGCCTTATACCTATCAATTGTACCATGAGGCAGCTTGTATACCCACTTAGTGCCAATGCCTTCTTGCCAGGAGGCAAGTCACGTAAAGACAAGGTACCGTTTCTCATGATAGAATCACATTTCATTGCATAGTAGCCATCCAATTTTCTAAATTATCAAATGAAACTAGCTCATTCTCATCACAAAGACTTGAGGCAACCATAGCTTAGCAATCTATTTCAAAAGAAGCACTATGAAGCCTGAACGAGTATGATATGATAGAGATGCATCTAATTTTCTATCATCCAAAGTCTGCACTAGCCATTTTGGCATAGTGTTTTCCTCCTCAATATTAGCTCTCTCATCAACAAGTGCATCATGTAAATCTGCATTATAAATGGAATGATCTGTATCATTACATGAAACCTATCAAGGTTGAGAAGTTGCCTCATTAGAACCTGCACTAGTCTGTCCACCTACAAAAAGAGGTAGCAAAGTGTCATACATGTCTTTGGAGCTAACAGATGTCTCCTTAGTACATGAAAGAAATGGCTAAATAACATCTTCCACAAGAACAACATCACGGCTAACCAAAATGTGTTTAGTCTATGGATGATACAGACAGTAGCCTTTGCTTTCAGAACTATACCCAACAAAAATACATTTCACTACTTTATCATCCAATTTCTTGCATTGTTGTTCATGCATTAATGCATATGCCAGACAACCAAAAACACACAAGTGAGCAACAGATGGCTTACAACCATGCCAAGCGTCATATGGAGTGATAGACTCCAATGCTTTGGTGGGACAACTGTTAAGTACATATGTGCACACATAACAGCCTCAAGCCAGAAACTATGTGGTAAAGCCTAACTCTTGACCATACACCTTGCCATCTCCTAACTCTTGACCATACACTTGTTCTTCCTTTCAGCAACTCCATTCTATTTAGGTGTATACGACACTGTACACTGATGTTTTATCCCACGTTTAGCAAGAAATGCATTAAAATCAGAAGACATATATCCGTCCCCCCCTTGATCAGAACAAAGGGTGCCCATTTTACATGCTGACATATTTGCCAAAACCAAAAAAAATTTGAAGCTCATAAACACTTTGGACTTTGCTTTCAATGGATATAGCCATGCATGCCTGGAAAAATCATTGATGAAAGTCACGAAGTAAATATGGTTCCCAAAAGAAGGTAAATACAGCCTTCACATACATGTTTACTAGGTGCCTCAAGTTTTGGCAAAGAGGACATCATTTCAGATTTTTGAAGGCATAGCAAACTCGCGAAATTCAGATGGCCAAAGCATGCATGCCAAAGCTTTGCATCTAACATAGCCTGAGAATCTTGAATTGCACATGCTGAATCATTCATAGATTTTGCATAATCTATGAGCTTATATAGCGCAGGACATAAAATGCCAAAAGCAATAATGATGTTGCCATTTGATAGATCATGAACTGCACATCTGTCATCAACAAATTTCATGAACAAGCCAATCTTGGCTAATGTTGAAACTGGTAATAGATTTTTCTTGATCCCTAGCACAAATAAAGCATCTAACAATGTAAAAGAACTACCATCAACAATAGTCAAATGATCTTACTAGCTCCCATAATAGGATAAGAGGAGTTGTTGTCACATGTGACAGCATTCCTTGTAGGGGCAGGCTCAAGTGAAGTGAAGAAATTGCACTGCGAGCTAATATGTTTGGTTGCCCTACTATCAAAGTACCAAACATGGGATTCTACTATAGACAATATCACTCACAAGTGACAACATACACATGCATATATACATACATACTTATACATGTACATATTCCTTTTAATTTAGGTGTACATAGATACATGTGTAGACAGATAAACAAACACACATACTTACACACTTGTATACATGCTTGTAACTCCTTCACATACATACATAACATCACATATACATATGCATATGTATACATACATACAACAATCATACAAGCACATATACAAATATATTTCAACATCATCACACAAACAAATATACATCATAGTTTACATATACAAATGTATACACACACAATAGCATAGTAGAAATACACTTACACATAAATACTTAAACCACACACACATATATGATCATGAAGAAACATAAGCGCATAGACACACATTCAATCACACATTCCCATATTTGTTCATTTACTTTTTGTGCTTTTGCAAATATCTTTTGTAGGTACAAGACATATACAATGAGATCATAATGATCGATTCAATACAAAATGACATGCAAAAGACCAACTTAATCATGAAATGAATCCACCTCATATGCTGCAAGCGATAAGTTTCGAGAAAATAGTTCACCAAGTCCTCGCTTTCATGGGATTATGACTCTCCCATCATCATTTGAATCTGCTTTGGTGATTCCTCAAAGTCTTGTCAATTTTACCTTCAAAATCAACACATTTCATTGTTTTAAATAAATTGCACATACCTTTATCTTGAATTTTATTTGGCACTATGTTTTTTATTTTCTAGGCTTGACTACAAATCATGACCACAACGTATGTATGTATGCTTGTATGTATGTATGTATGTATGTATGTATGTATGTATGTATGTATGTATGTATGTATGTATGTATGTATGTGTGTATGTATGTATGTATGTATGTATGTATGTATGTATGTATGTATGTATGTATGTATGTATGTATATATATATGTATGTATGCATGTATGTATGTATGCATGTATGTATGCATGTATGTATGTATGTATTTATGTATGTATGTATGTATGTATGTATGTATGTATGTATGTATGTATGTATGCATGTATGTATGTATGTATGTATGCATGCATGCATGAATGCATGCATGCATGTATGTATGTATGTATGTACGTATGCATGTGCCATGTGTGATGCTTGCATGTGTATATGTTTGTATTCTTACACGTATGTATGTATGCATGTATGTTTGGATGCATGTGTGATTCTTGCATGCATATACTATGTTTGTATGTATGTGTGTATGTTTGTATGCATGCTTATATATGTGTATGTATGTGTGTACATTGATCAATACTTTTGGAGGATTTCAAGGCTTGCACATAGAACATACTTGGACCTATATCTAGTTAGAAACTTGGTAACTTAAGTGTTTTTTCTAGGTGTGTGAAAGTATGTATGCAAGTGTGTGTATGTGAAAGTTTGTGCAATTGTGTGAATGACCCACGTATGTATATGCAAAAATAAACCCAAACATTTGGTCTTTATATGCCATAGTTTTGTTTTGCTACTTACATGGTTGGAATTTGTACAGTTATGCAGGCATGTATATGCACTCATATGTATATGCTTTGATTGATATGTATAACATATGTGTTGATATATTTAGGTAGTGATGTGTGTGAACACACTAGGACCGTTGGGGCACTTTTTTTCCTCTTTAGGAGGTTTTTTTCCCCGGCTTGTATATATGCCTCTAGCCCTAACGGGTTGCTTATCTTTGTACATTCTAGTGGTAATACATTCTGTATTGTGTGTTAAGTGTTAGAGTATGATCAATGTCTACCCCTCATGATTGTATGCACATTTTGTAAGGCCCCCTTTATGAGGAGAAGCCAAGTGTGCATTACCCAATTGATGGGAATCCCAACTTGAATGTTGGATGAAGGTCATATTGGACCATGTAAGATATTATAAGGAAAGGGAGTTACCAGGGTCCCCAATTGTGGGGTCCGGGGCAGCGGTGAGCAGCCCCGGCTGGGGGGTCCAAGGGGGCCAGCGGGCCCCCTGGCTGGGGGGTCCCAGGGGGCCAGCGGGCCCCCTGGTGGGGGTCCGGGGGCAGCGCCCCCGGCGCGACGGTAAAGGGAATATTCCATGGAATATTCCCTGTCGGAGTCAGAAATCATTTATATTTGTTAGGTCGGTTCAACCAGTCTAAGCCGTGTATGGCAATTACGCGGGCGGTGGCCGCCCACGCCCTACCGCCCATGTATAGCCGTCCATGGCAGGCCACCCATGATCCTATATATACATGACTTCTGCACTACCTAAGACATTGAGTTGAGCCAGCATACCTCTACCTTGTATCGCCCTATCTAGAGTTGTCTAGATCACCATTTAAGCTCTACCTTGAGAGCGCACGGGTGGACAACGCCATCATCTTTGTACTTGCTGCTAGTAGAAAATTGTTGAGATTCTCCTATATCTGTTATCTTCTCTGCTATTGCTCCTGTGTTATATTGCGTAACTATTGTCTTACATGGTATCAGAGCTGTAAGGTTCGAATAGCTTGAGAAGTATCATTATTTTAGCCTACTAGCAGACTAGAATATCAGTAGATTATTCGAGTGATTACATGATGGCTTCATCGTCGAACACTAGTCTTGGTGCTTCACCTAATGTTAATGCTGCACCTATTCGAATTCGTCCACCTGCATTCACTGAAGGGAAGCTGGATGGAACCAACTATACACTCTGGAAGTTCAAAATTTCTGCAATTTTGGACTCCTATGAATTACTTGACACTGTCATGGGACCGATGGGATTGGATCCAGAGCCTATACCAGTTGAAGATCCAGCAAATTCAAGATTGATGATTCAGCCAGATCCAGATCTTCTACGAGCTTGGAAGAGGCGGAATGCTGATGCATTATGTGCGATTGTCACTAGTGTAAGTGATTATGTGCTTACTTTAGTTCAACATACTACTAAAGCACATGAGGCTTGGGGCATATTGGCTCGACAATATGAGACCAAGAACCACACTAGGATACAGAATTTAGAAAATCAGTTGGCAAATGAAAAGCATTCTGATTCTGAAAAGGCTGAAGATTTTATCAAACGGATAAAGCATCTTCAAGATCAATTGGCTGCAGTTGGTGTTGTTATAACACCAGAAGAGCTAGCTCGAAGATCTGTACGTGTTCTTCCAGCAAAGTATGATGGATTAGTAACAGCCCTTAACACTCAAGTAAGGCCAACTCCTCTTACATTTGAAGAGTTTTGTGCCATGCTTTTAGAAGAAGAGATGCGGCTGAAGAATCGGCAAAGTACAACTGATGCTGCATTCTCAGCAAATGCAAAAGGTAAAGGCTCTTCAGAGGGATCAAAGAAGAAGCCAAAGAAGAAAAAGTTCACAGGAAGTTGCTTCTATTGTGAAAAGAAAGGCCATGCCATCAAGGATTGCAGAAAGAAGCAAGCTGATGAACGGAATGGGACTGTAAAATCATCATGGAAGAACAAAGAGTCTGCAAACAACACAGAGCTGGAACTTTGGGTAGCTATTGAAGAGGTATGTTCATCTGCTCAAGCTCGTGTTGATGAGCCATGGATTTTAGATAGTGGAGCTTCTCGCCATATGACTAGTAAAAAGGATTGGTATAGTTCCCTAGTGCCTCTACGGGAATCCATTAATGTAGTGGTGGGAAACGACTCCAAGTGTCCAGCTGAAGGAACTGGAACCATCTCTTTTATCACTTCTCCAGGTGTTGAGAAAAAGTTATCCGATGTTCTCTATGTACCTACACTCAAAAGAAATTTGTTGTCAGTTTCTGCAATAACAGATCGTGGACTCGAAGTTCACTTCAATAAGAGTGGTGCGGAAATCATGGATTCATCAGGTAATGTTGTAGGTAAAGGCACACGACGGGATAACTTGTATGAGTTAAGTGCTTTAACTGCTACAGAAGATAAAGATGTAAGCAGGTTATGGCACCAACGATTTGGGCATCTCGGATTTGCAGTTTTGAAGGAGATGCAACGAACAGGGATGGTTGCTCATTTGCCTGCATTTTCAGAGTTGCAGGAACCTTGTGAAGCTTGTATGATGGGCAAGCAACAACGAAAGGCATTTCCAAGAGAGACCAGCAATCGATCTCAAGCTCCTCTAGAGTTGGTACATGCTGATCTCTGCGGTAAAATGTCTACACCTGCTTTAGGAGGATCTTTCTACTTCTTGCTGTTAGTCGACGATTATAGTAGAAAGATGTGGGTTTATTTCATTCGAGAGAAGGCTGATGCTTTTGAAAAATTTAAAGCGTGGCATAAGTATGTAGAAAGTGAATCAGGAAGGAAACTGAAGAAATTTAGAACAGATAGAGGAGGTGAATTCTTGTCAACAGAATTCAACAATTACTGTAAGGAGCATGGTGTGAAAAGGCAACTTACCACAGCTCATACACCTCAACAAAATGGCGTTGTTGAGCGCAGGAACAGGACAGTAGTTGAAATGGCTCGTTGTATGTTAAAGGCTCAAGACATGCCTGATTCATTCTGGGCAGAAGCAGTCAATACAGCAGTCTACATCCTCAATCGAAGCTACACAAAAGCTCTGAAGGGGATGACTCCTCAAGAAGCATATTCTGGTAAAAAGCCTTCAGTTTTGCATTTCAGAATTTTTGGTTGTTTCTGTTATGCACATATTCCTGATTCAACAAGATCAAAGTTGGATTCAAAAAGCAAAAAGTGTGTCTTCCTAGGATATAGTGAAGAGTCTAAAGCATACAGGTTATGGGATCCTGAGGCAAGGAAGATTTTTGTCAGCCGAGATGTGGTGTTTGATGAACGACCACACTTAGTAGAAGATAAAGGTAAATCTACTATCTCATCAAACGGAGAAATATCTCACCTTGTGCCTATCAAAAGACAGGTTAAAGTTGAGGAGGAGGAAACATCTGATGGAGAAATTTCCTCAATAAAAAGCCAACCAATTGTAGCTGCACAGCGTAAGCCACTACCGAAGTGGGCACAACAGCTCTTTGATGATCACAATCCACATGTAGATGCACCAGAATCATCATCGGATGGATTACGAAGATCAAAGAGAATAGAGGAGCAAAGAAGAGCCTCAGAACACATTGTTAACATGGCTGTAATGGCAGATATCATGGGTTCGATAAAGGAACCTACCACCATTGAAGAAGCCATTGATGATCCAGATTGGAGAGCTGCAATGCAGTCTGAGTATGATAGTATACTCAAAAATGATACATGGGATCTAGTCGACTTGCCGCCAAAGAAGAAGGTAATAGGTACTAAATGGATTTGGAAAGCTAAGTATAAAGCTGATGGAACATTAGAAAAGTATAAGGCACGATTAGTTGCACAGGGTTTTTCACAGATTGAAGGATTTGATGTTCAAGAAACTTTTGCACCAACAGCACGCATGACAACTATTCGGACGGTACTTGCAGTAGCTGCACAAAAGTCTTGGCCTATTTTCCAGATGGATGTCAAATCTGCATTTTTGAATGGTCACCTCAAGGAGGAGGTATATGTATCTCAACCACCAGGTTTTGAGGTGCCCAATTCAGAAAATAAAGTTTGCAGGTTGAAGAAAGCTTTGTATGGACTTAAGCAAGCTCCACGAGCTTGGTACCAACGAATTGATCATTTTTTCAAAAATATGGGTTTTGAAAGAAGTACTTCTGATGCTAACTTGTATGTAACGAAAAGGGATAGCAAGCTAGTTGTTGTCATTGTATATGTAGATGATTTGATCATTACAGGAGATCATCAGGAACTCATCAATCAAACTCGGATCAGCTTGGGCACTGAGTTTGAAATGACAGACTTAGGTCTACTCCATTTTTGTCTGGGAATTGAAGTATGGCAAAGGAAGGATGGCATTTTCATCTCACAACAAAAATATTCCAAAGAAATTCTCAAGGCATTTGGAATGATGGACTGCAAACCAACTAGCACACCTATGGAGGTAAATCATAAGCTATCTATGGATGATAACATGCCTGATGTAGATGCTAAGAAGTATAGGAAGCTCGTTGGAAGTCTTATTTTTCTGTGCAACACTAGACCAGACATTTGCTATGCTGTTGGAGTGTTAAGCAGGTTTTCCAACAAACCTAAGGAGAGTCACTGGAATGCTGGAATGCGAATTCTAAGGTACATTGCAGGAACCTTGGATTTTGGTATTTTGTATACCACAGGTGATACACTCCAAGGATATTGTGATTCAGATTGGGCTGGAGATTGTGATTCTAGAAAATCAGTTTCTGGATATTGTTTCTCACTTGGTTCAGGAATATTTTCTTGGGTAAGTAGGAAGCAACCAACTCTCGCACTCTCCTCCACTGAAGCAGAGTACAAAGCAGCTTGTTTTGCTTCTTGTGAGGCAGTCTGGTTAAGGAGAATTCTTGCAGATATAGGCTTTCCATCAAATATGCCAATTGTACTCAAGTGTGATAATCAAAGTTGTATGGCTATTGCAAAGAACCCAGTATTTCATGCTCGCACCAAGCACATAGAAGTACAGTACCATTACATTCGTGAGCTAATTGAAGATGAAATTGTGGAGCTAGAATATTGCCCAACAGAGGCAAATTGTGCTGACATATTCACTAAAGCACTTGGAAGAGAGCAGCTCAACAAGCATCTTCAACAGATGGGCATAGGACCGAGACCTACTTGATTTATCATCGGTAAACATTGAGGGGGGGTGTTAGAGTATGATCAATGTCTACCCCTCATGATTGTATGCACATTTTGTAAGGCCCCCTTTATGAGGAGAAGCCAAGTGTGCATTACCCAATTGATGGGAATCCCAACTTGAATGTTGGATGAAGGTCATATTGGACCATGTAAGATATTATAAGGAAAGGGAGTTACCAGGGTCCCCAATTGTGGGGTCCGGGGCAGCGGTGAGCAGCCCCGGCTGGGGGGTCCAAGGGGGCCAGCGGGCCCCCTGGCTGGGGGGTCCCAGGGGGCCAGCGGGCCCCCTGGTGGGGGTCCGGGGGCAGCGCCCCCGGCGCGACGGTAAAGGGAATATTCCATGGAATATTCCCTGTCGGAGTCAGAAATCATTTATATTTGTTAGGTCGGTTCAACCAGTCTAAGCCGTGTATGGCAATTACGCGGGCGGTGGCCGCCCACGCCCTACCGCCCATGTATAGCCGTCCATGGCAGGCCACCCATGATCCTATATATACATGACTTCTGCACTACCTAAGACATTGAGTTGAGCCAGCATACCTCTACCTTGTATCGCCCTATCTAGAGTTGTCTAGATCACCATTTAAGCTCTACCTTGAGAGCGCACGGGTGGACAACGCCATCATCTTTGTACTTGCTGCTAGTAGAAAATTGTTGAGATTCTCCTATATCTGTTATCTTCTCTGCTATTGCTCCTGTGTTATATTGCGTAACTATTGTCTTACATTAAGCTCCAAGCTTCTTCTTCTTCCTTGTGTTTTTTGTGTGCTTCCGTAGAAGTTCAACTCAACCAATTGGTATCAGAGTAGGTCGTCGCTTCATCTAGGGCATCATCAACACCCCTCTGGTCACAGTCTCAAAATCGCACAAAATTTGGTGAGCACACTCAAGGTGATTAGGAGAACAAAATGGCTTCACTCTGTGGTGCAGAAATCACGATCTGAGCTTGTTTCGGCCTCCGAATGCACTATCATAGTGCTTGTGTAGGCTATTTTGACTTTTTGTGCCAAACATATATACCAGTTTTAGTTCACCAGTATAAGCATCTTGAAGTCTACTACAGGTCTAGCAGAAATTCTTTGGGTAGTTTTGTTCAACTTTTTCAGATACAATCATTTTTCTGCATCAAGGTATTTTAGTCAGTGGCCATGGCTGAAAGAAGTGATATATTTCATATGTTGGCTGTTGAGGATAAGTTGGACGGTACCAATTACCCATTGTGGGCTTATATGATGTGACATGTATTGGTTGCAAAAGGACTGTGGAACATTGTGCAGGGTGTTGAAAAACGTCCTATTACACCTACAAATACAGGTATTGAAGTTGATGCAGATGGTGTTGAAGATGCTGATATTCTTCAAATTCATGTTCGTGTTGTGGTTTCTATTGCACCTACTACAGAGCAAATCCGTTGGGATGGAAGAGATGCTCACGCACATGCATTGATAGCCTTGTCTATCAAACGTTGTGGAGGTGATCGCAATCCGGGTGGATCGGGTCCGGTCGTGGCACACACAGGGTGTATGAAGCTAATGAATGCTGGAAGGTTTAAGGAAATGAAAGTGAAATTAATGTTGAGTATGGAGAAGAGAGAGATGTTGAAATGGTTATGGGAATGGGAATGTAGGAGTGCAAGTTAGATTTATGAACATGACTGATAAGAATGAAAGAGAACCATACACACGAATCAAATTTGGAAGGAAGAATGGTCCATTGAAGGAGCTTCTTAAACACTTCCTAATTCTAATCCATATGCATAGTCTTCTTTGGATGATATGTATGCATGACGAGAATAGATGGAATCCTTACACATAAATCAGTTTCGAAAGGAAGAATGGTCCAATATTGGAGCTTCTTATACACTTTCAGAAACTAATCAATATGTATGGGTATGTATGGATTATATGCATGCAAGTGAATTATGATGATAGAGTTTAATCACAAGCTCAATGAAACATCCTCACTGGTTCAACGCAATACTGCGGAGCCTTCTCACACATAGAAGAAAATAGAAGACATGTAAAAATACTTAAGAGACTGAGAGACAAGAGACAAGAGACAAGTGACAAGTGACATGAATTAAAAGGATTTGAATTAAGATACATGTATAAGATCGTCGTGATACGTCAAGCTAATCAGTCTACTGATCAAAGGCGGTTCCGACCTTCAAACCATGACAGTTCAACCGAATGTCACACGTAAGAAGATGAGTTCCACTTCATTGACCCTATGTATGTCTAGGCTCGTAACATCTAACTAAAGAAGTCTAAGACTCATTAAAACCAGCTCTAACTCACTCACACGCTCCATCGAGGGTGAGTCAAGATAGAGATGCTGGTTTTAAGAGCCTATCCTAGATTGGAGCTCTAACATAAATTTGAAACTAGGTACTATACTCATACTAGCCCACCTTGGATCCTCACTCGCTCAACCAAGGGTGATCGTCTCAAGGAAACCTTAAGCTAGCAAGATGCCTATGGATGCCTAACAATGATGCTCTAGGAGGGGGTTTATATAGTTTTTTGAATGAATTTGGGCCCTTGGATCTAGAGAAATCAACTCTCAACTCTAGGATCAGTACTTTCGATTACAACCATTTGATTAATCAAATCAATGGCTTGGAATTGTTCTTTCTATCAAATCTAGTGTAAAGGAGTGAAATTTAGGCACCTTCATTCTCCACCATTGGATATGGGGATGGTCTGGACCGTCAGATCAGTGCTGACATCAATTCGGATAAGAGAAGCTACTATTTATAGAGAAACTTTGCATTATTGATCTTTAATTGTCAAAAAAGTCTTCTTTGATGAAAAAACTTGTGGATCCTCCTTCCTTTATGCTTTAGTGCATCTCCACCCTTGAATATGAGCTCATCTTGACCGTACAACATGGTTCAATCATATTTTGCCATGTGGCAGCCCTTCAAGCCTTCAATTTTCTTATTCTAGAAAACTGCGGTGACCTTGAAAACTGGATTTTGTGCTCTTTGACCCTTCAAATATCCTTTGATGAAGATAAAAGTTTGTAGGACTATGTTTTGAAAGGCCTCCTTTAGGAATATGCAAAAAAAACTCCCATCTGAATCTTCCTTGTACAAGTTTAACTACATTTGGAAGCTTGCAAGGTGGCATTAAGGTGTCTAGGAAGCTCTAATAGCCTTGAAACTTTGTACAAATATGTAGCCACATATGGTCTTTATACATGCCAAACCATATGGCTAGAAAAAATTCCTATACAAAATTTTATAGGGTCTAAGTGGAAAAATTATATTTTTTACAAAATGCACATGGCATATCAATGTGCTAGAAAATCCATTTTCATGTGAAATTTGGGGTATAGACTGCCTTTGATAGGCTTTACAAGTATATGAATTTTCATATGATTTGGAGACATTGAAATTTTTGCACTAGTTTCCAAAGTTTGACCAGCTTTGACTGCTACCTTGGATTTGCTCGATTTCTTCCAAAGTTTGCATGTGAACTCCCTTTGACATCCTTGATGCATCTTGGACTTCTCAGGGAATTCTGGCCACCTTCACCGAATGTGTTTCCTGTAGGCCTTCATGAGTGAGAGAGGAGAGAAAATCTCGATGACATTCGCCCCCACTAAACCTGCGATTCCTCCGGAAGCGCCACTCTAGTATCTGTGAAAAACAAAATGTTCTAGGCATCAAATTATTTTATAGGCAACATACATGGAAGGAAAAATTGATCATATGCATGAATGAGTAGGCAACGTGACATGAAGCAAAATTGGCATGAAAGAAAGAATTGAAACACGCAACATGAATATGCATGAACAAATAGGCAACATATATGCAAATGAACAAGCAACATTGACAACAAGAAAGAAAACAAACAAGCATCAATATGAAGTGGAAGTGGATGTATTGAATCGTTTTAAGCATCAGTTCCTCTCATCTTGAAGAAAAATTTGTACCTTTTTCATAAAGCAATCTACCTTAAATACGATTATAAACAAAGATTTAGGATTTTCAAGAGACATCTTTCATCTTTAGCTTATTTTAGATCAACTCCTTTCCTACATAAATGTGAATATGCTCTTTCTCTAATAACATGCAAGGAAATCTAACTAAACTCCACTAATGCATAAATCTGTCTATATAGCCCGTGATTTATTCTACTATGCCTCTTTATCTTCCTTTGGCTTGCTCTTTTTTTTTTTTATGATGATGATTCGGAAACTTTATGGTTACGATCACTTTTTTGGGGTGGAAGAAAGTGTAAACTTCTTGGTAATATGTAGCAGCTTTTAGTTTTTTTTTGTTTTTTTTTTTATGATGGGGAAAAATTAAACCTCGATACAAGGTACAACCATTTTTTATGACGGAGAACATTCGTTTAAACTCCGATACAAGTGTTGTGAGATGGACTAAGGATGTAGAAACATGCAATAGAAGGAGCTAGGATTTCAACAATTATGCTTTCGATACAGGATACATATGCATGTTTATATATGAAAGTCATGTCACCAAAATAAACCTCCAAATCTGCATGCCCTATCTTTCCACAATCCTAGATTATAATCAATTTCTTAGTAGATAAGTTACTACTTAAGATACAATTTTACACAAGTAGAGAAATCATCATTTGCCCTTTTTTTTTTACTCAAGTGATGTGGATATGCAATGCAATGCAAAGACTGAAAACAAACATGCATGAAACAAGAACGGAAAAAAAAATTAGAATGAAAAAAACAAAGCAACATGAACTTGAAAAATTAATGATATTTTATATGTTTTTTATTTTTTTATTTTCTTTTTTTTACTTTTTTTAATTAATTTTTTATAACATGGATACTCTTGTTTATGAATCGGCCTCATTGTTGTCATCTTCTTCAATGTCATCATCCAAAATGTACTCGTCATTATCACGTTTCTTGAATAGCTTTATCCTTTTACCTACAATCAAAGTTTTTAGTGCAACACCATTTAATTCACAAAGAGCATACGTACCATTGTTGTTGACTTTTGATACAATGTATGGCCCAAACCACCGTTGAGTGATCTTTTTGCGTGCATCATATTAAGAGTCAAATGTACTATCATAAATGAGCACCCAATCTCGTACTTCAATTGGCTTAGGATGCAATCGATGCGTTTTATCAAAATAATGCTTGTTCTTCATTCTAGATTCTCTTAATTTTTCAATGACATCATCAAGTCTTAATTTACCTTGTTCTAACTGTTTAATGCGCAAACTCAAAAAATCATCAGTAGACATGTTTTCAGACCAAGGCAAATTTGACCATGCAGAAATATGAGACTGAATTGGAAACAATGGTTTTTGACAGTACATGAGTTCAACAGGCATATATCAAGTAGTACATGTGCATGTAATTCTGTGTCACCGTTACATGCTTTAGATATGGCTTTCACAATAGGTGGATGCCCTCTCTCTATTTTACCATTGGCCTTTGGATTATATGCAGTAGTGAGAGACAAACGAATACCGTGACGCTCAGAGAACTCTTTAGCTTCTCTCGCATTTAACTCTCCACGATCGACAACTACTTTCTCTATGTACCCAAAGCGACTTATGACATCTTCAAGCAAGAATTTGCAAACATTGTAAGTGGTCTTAGATCATAGTGCACGTCCCTCTACATGATTAGTTAATTCTTCTCTTGCAAGTACAATGTAACGCATTTTTTCAATACCTTTAGGCATAGTTACAAGATCTACTACCCAGTTGTAGTGAATACAAGGTGGATAAGTAGGATGCAACGGATCTCTATGTTTGAATGATGATTGAAGTTGACAAGTAGAAAATGTAGAAACATAGCTACTAATGTCAACATACATCCTAAGCCAATAATAGGTACTTCTAATTTTTTTCATATGTTCCAAAAAATCCTTTATGACCTGCCCATAATGTCTCATGCATTTCCTTCATTACTTGCAATTGAAGCCCTCGTTTTCCTAGGACTCGTTGTGGATTCTTAACCTTACCCTTAGCATGTCTCCAAAGATAACCGTTACATAGGAAAAAGTTATAAGCTCGTTTCCTAATGTTATGGAATCTATTCATAGTCCAAGTAGGTAATGGTTGTAGTGTACTTAGATACTTTCCTATGTCTCTCCATTCATTTTCGTACTCAGACTCATGAAATTTATCATACTCATATATATGTGGAACATAGTCAACTAAATTCACATTCTTTATTAGATCACTTTCAAGATCATCATCAAATCTATCTCTCGATAACATATCAGCAACTGAGTTTGACTTACCTGAAATATGAACTAACTCAGGATTTATGAACTTAATATATGAGATCCATCTAAGCATGGCTATATCAGGAGATGAACAATTGGCTATCATTCCAACGAGAGGCAAACAATCAGTCTCAACTTTGACATTTCCACCAATGAAATATTCTTTGTCTATTTTCAAAGTTGTTACCATACCCCATAGTTCTCGTTTGATCTGTGGATATTTTCGTTGTGTTTCATGTAGAATTTTGGCACCAAACCTAATTGCATATCTATTCCCTTCACTATCATCTTGACTTATGACCCAACCTATACCAACAGGACTAGTATCAATAGTCAATATAATAGGTTTGTTAGCAGAATAGTCTACACACTTAAGGATGGGAGCTTCAAGCAATAATTTCTACAATTTACGCATAGCTTGAGTGTGTTTGTCAGTCCAAATAAATTTTCGTTTCTTCCTCAACAAGTCATAGAGACAATTAGCAACATGAGCAAAGTGTGGGATCCAAATAACATAAAAGATGCAAGCACCAAGAAATCTACGTACCTCACTCACATTGTTACATGTTTCAGAAATCTTGATAATGGCATCAACTTTTTATGGGTATGGCTTGAAGGGCTTTGGTGGGAAGAACAAGAGGAGGAAGGAGAAGATGGAGGGAGAGAGAAGAGAGGAAAGACACGCGGAGATGCATGGGAGCCTCGAAACCCACATAATGATCTCTCTCGAGGCAATGCTCTATATATGATGTATATATATGAATATGGGGGTAGGGTCACATGACCCTTACATCCCCAACAATCTCCCACTTAAGGGTCAATGTGACCGTAAGTGGTAACATATACAAAGAATGATGTAGGACTATACAATAATGTACAGGAAGAGTCCGGATCTCTACCCATACCAGATCAGCCTACACCAACTGCCTCGAACAAGGTGTATCCATGCACCTCAAACTGCTCTAGACTCATACCGATAAGAGTCGAGCTCACATCTGACTGATGCAAGAACTGATGAAGTTCCTGCAAAGCTCCCACTCGCTCTATGCCTGTGTCAATCATCGAACGACTGACAACTCCAAATGCAAATGCTCCAATAGCAACTGCAACATCTGGTCTCGAGCATAATAACTCGTACATTAGACTCCCAAATGCTGACGAAGCATGTGCTATCCTGGCTAACCTAAGTATGTCAGCCATGCCTCTGTCCAAGGCATCCGAAGCACCATCATCAAGACCAACATGTCCTGAGATATCTGTGTCAACATCTGGCATGAGCAAATCCAAGAATGACTGCATAACTGCTGACTCCTCAGCATCTAAATCATCCATGCTCGCAACCAAGGATGTATCTAGCTGTGCATCGTGAGAGCTAATATGCTCTACCATACACTGTGTACCATGAGAGCAATCTTGCTCTACCACACCAAGTGTATGATCATGCTCTACATGAGCTAACTGCACAACATCAACACCAAGGTCAAACTGATGATCACACTCTAACTGAGTATCATCACAATGCTCTACATGAGCATCCACATCATGCTCTAAAGCATCCAACTGATCATCTAAAGTATGCTCCATAATAGCATCTATATGATCAGAATAATCATGCTCTCCATTAGCATCATGAGCATCCAAAAGATGCTCTACATGTGCATCCATCTGAGCATCTGAATCCTGCCATACATGCGCATCATGAATTTCCATAGACCTATCTATAGGTAGATAAAATGAGACATGACGAGTCTCACATCGCACATAAGGCTGAACTCCCACTGAGACGAGACTGTCTCTCACATGAAGTACCTGCAATGGATACATGTGCCCAATCCTAGCACCTCTGACAAGCATAAGCTGTCCCAACTGCAACTGAAAATGATGCTCACCAAGGAATGCATAACATCTGCTCTCAATGTAACTGGCTAACTGAAATCAAGCTCATAGGGAATGAAGGAACATAGCGTACATGTCTAAGTATAAGTGATGCTCCACTAGGTAGCATAAGGCATACATCTCCTGCACCCTCAATGTCATATGTCGTACCATCAGGCAACTCCACACATCCATGACTCTCACCTGGTAGCTCTGATACCAATGAAGGGCTTTGGTGTGCAGAACAAGAAGAGGAAGGAGGAGATGGAACAAGAGAGAAGAGAGGAACGACGCACAGATATGCATGGGAGCCTCGAAACCCACATAATGATCTCTCTTGAGGCAATACTCTATATATGATGTATATATATGAATATGGGGGTAAGGTCACATGACCCTTACATCTCCAACAATCTCCCACTTAAGGGTCAATGTGACCATAAGTGGTAACATATACAAAGAATGATGTAGGACTATACAGTAATGTACAGGAAGAGTTCGGATCTCAACCCATACTGATCAGCCTACACCAACTGCCTCGAACAAGGTGTATCCATGCACCTCAAACTGCTCTAGACTCATATCGACAAGAGTCGAGCTCACATATGACTGATGCAAGAACTCATGAAGTTCTTGCAAAGCTTCCACTCGCTCTATGCCTGTGTCAATCATCGAACAACTAACAACTCCCAGTGCAAATGCTCCAATAGCAACTGTGATATCTGGTCTCGTGCATAACAACTCGTACATCAGACTTTCGAATGCTGACGAAACCTGTGCTATCCTGGCTAACCTAAGCATGTCAGCAATGCCTGTATCCAAGGCATCCAAAGCACCATCATCAAGACCAACATGTCCTGGCATATTTGTATCAACATCTAGCATGAGCGAATCCAAGAATGACTGCATGATAGATGACTCATCAATATCTAGATCAATCATCCTATCAACCAAGGATGTGTCTAGCTGTGCATCCTGAGAGCTAGTATGCCCTCCTATACACTGTGTATCATAAGAACTATCCCACTCTACCACACCAAGTGTATCATCATGCTCCATATGAGCTAACTGCACAACATCAACACCAAGGTCAAACTGATGATCACTCTCTAACTGAGTATCATCATAATGCTCTACATGAACATCCACATCATGCTCTAAAGCATCCAAATGATCATCCAAAGTGTGCTCCATATGAGCATCCATATGATCAACCAAACCATGCTCTATATAAGCATCATGAGCATCCAAAACATGCACTACATGTGCATCCATCTGAACATCTGAATCCTGCCATACATGTGCATCATGAATGTCAATAGACCTATCTGTAGGTAGATAAAATGAGACATGACGAGTCTCACATCGCACATAAGGCTGAACTCCCACTGAGACGAGACTGTCTCTCACATGAAGTACCTGCAGTGGATACCTGTGCCCAATCCTAGCACCTCTGACAAGCATAAGCTGTCTCAACTGCAACTAAAAATGATGCTCACCAAGGAATGCATAACATCTACTCTCTTGTAACTGGCTAACTGAAATCAAGCTCATAGGGAATGAAGGCACATAGCATACATGTCTGAGCATAAGTGATGCTCCACTAGGTAGCATAAGGCATACATCTCCTGCACCCTCAATGTCATATGTCGTACCATCAGGCATGTGCACACATCCACGACTCTCACCTAAGAATCGACAAAACCACTCACGATGTGGTGTAACATGAAAACTGGCTAATGCATCAAGCAACCAAGCCATATGTGTGTTATCTAATGAGCAAGAGGAATCATGAGATGAACCATAGGAGAAAGTGATATCACCATCACTGGCATAATCAACTGCCATAGACTCTCTTGAAACCACTACCTGACCTGCATCACGTGCATATCTTTGACGTCGTCGTTGCATCCGCCTGAAGCAACATCGTCGAATATGGCCCTCATGACCACAATGCCAACATCGAAGTCGTCGATGTGATCTATGTCTGACATGAGTCAATGGAATCGCATACATATCATGTAGTCTCTGCCATAATGCACTACTCGTCTCCTCATACATAACAAACTCATATATGGAATCTACAAGCTGTAACCGGATAATGGAGCTGGCCAATGCATCCATGTCCATCCATACGTGGTCGGGCATGTCATGAGGCCTCTGTGCATCTCTATGCGCATACATGTGTAACCCTGCACGAACCAATGTATGCCACATATGAGCTTTCCATCTCGGAAAGTCAGTCCCATCAAATCGAGAAGACACCATGCTGGCAATCCAAGACTAGCAATGTAACAAGAGACTCGAACAATACTCTATCCTCAATAGGATCACACGTGCATATCCATATGCATAACTCACATCACATATGTCTCTGTGGAGAAGAAAACCATGTGAACCACCTGTCACATAACCATGCATCTAGCATGCACATAAAACCATGAGCATAAGCCTGCTCACCAAGTCTCCAAAGTGACCAAATAGATGTGAAAGAATCCTGGGAAAATTTCGACAGAGTATCCCCTGTAAACTGAGCAGTCAAACAAGATAACCAATAACAAAAGAACAATGAGTAATCTGTCACCACTTGTCACTGATCCAACCAAAGAAAATGGCAACTACATATGCCAAAAAACTGATACCAATACATGCCAATACAATGGCAATACAACTCCCATTGAAGAATAAATCCTACAAGATGGTCCAACCTGTCACGAACAATGTGTGACCAAGTCCAAGTGAATGGAGATAATCAATGATCCAAAGCTATCACACAAGCTTCAAGATCCACTAGAGCTCCTTTCTAGCATAAAAGCCGATGAAATTTCGGCAGCATCTCCTCTGTAAAATGGACTCTAGAACCAAAATAACCATGTGGGAATCACCATCCACATATGCCAAGAATCACACTGGCAAATACATATCAATCAATGACCAAATGCTAATAACGGTGACAAACAAACGTGTAACTCAAGCTCCAATCTGGATCATGTACCTGCAAAAAAAACAAAGATACAAGTACCAACCAAGATCCACAATCAACTCTCACAGAATTGATTGTGGTGACAATGACCAAATGCTAATAACGGTGACAAACAAACGTGTAACTGAGGCTCCAATTTGGATCATGTACCTACAAAGAAAACAAAGATACAAGTACCAACCAAGATCCACAATCAACTCTCACAGAATTGTGTGCAACTGGTAACTAAATCCATAACCAAGTGGCATAAGCAAGCTATAGACCACAATGTCACTATACATCCATGATCAAACTCATGATGACATAAACCTCAAAAAAGAGTATACCACAATGTCATCTTACATGCCAAACGCGTGACAAGATCATGCTCTACTCTCATATGGAGGAGCTACCACAATGATCATACATGTACAATGCTTTGAAGCTCTGAAAATAACAGCTTGCACACCATAAATTCTCTCTCGAAGAAGTTCCAAAGCAAATTCAACCTCCAAGTGCAATTATTGAAGATATGCTGCTCTGTGTTTTGTTGTTTCAAAGGTGATAACCTCTGAATTTGAACTTTTGCTCTTCAACAAACTGCAAGATCTGAGTGTTGGCTACGTAACGAGATAAAGAACACCTCAATCAGAGGTGTGTAGCTCAAGATATGCTTAAGACAAGCACCTATTGTCAATTTCACTATCACCTACAACACTGCTGCTCTGTATTTTGCAGTTTCGGCAACCTTGCACTGAGAATCTGAATCTAAGTTCTTTTACAAAGTTGTAGTTATCTTTCCAAGCTACGCACAGCAAGTTGAATCATCGCATTCCGAGCTTTAAAACTCAATTTATGACAAAAAAACCGACCTGCTATCTTAGTGAATATAGATTCGCTTTTTACAATAGTCTGCATTTTTTGAATTTTCGGCACCCTAAAAGTCCAAAGTAGGTTCTGCACTCTTCTGTGAAGTTGTAGCTCTCTGTGTTAGCTACACAGAGAACTTTAAAACGCATCAATCCAAGTTTCCTAGCTCAAGTTACAGCCGAAATACTGAACTGCTTTCAAGAGATGCCGATCTGCACTTCTACCTCTTCTCACCTAAGCTTCCATTGAAGCTTCTTGTACACCAGCCTTCAACATGCTCTGATGCCAATGAAGGGCTTTGGTGTGCAGAACAAGAGGAGGAAGGAGAAGATGGAGGGAGAGAGAAGAGAGGAGAGACGCGCGGAGATGCGTGGGAGCCTCGAAACCCACATAATGATCTCTCTCGAGGCAATGCTCTATATATGATGTATATATATGAATATGAGAGTAAGGTCACATGACCCTTACATCCCCAACATGGCTTTCGACCATAATGGCCACATAAATGTCCAACAATAAGAACCTCGTTAACACCAAAAATAGATTTTTCTATGGAAATGTGAGACCTACCTCTTCAAATCGTTGAAATATTCTTTCACAATCAGAGATATGGTCAAGAACAAATTTACGACATCCAGATGAATCTAAAGTAATTTCCTTTACACGTTCCTCACTCCCTTTAATTGGAATATCATCAATGAATGGCATAGTTATATGAGGGATAAAATCATGTAAGACCATATTCATAGCACTCATCATATGAGCCATAGAATCAGTCGCTCCTTGAGGTAAGGTACACATTCGCACTAAGCCTAAAGGAGTTTTCATTGTGGTTATGTCACGACTATCAATTGATGATTGGAATTGGTCACATCCAGAATATAAATCACCCATTGAATAGATAGAATGTCCTGAAAATGATTCAGTAAACTCATCTACAATGGGTCCTATTCCTACATTCCTTATGGTGACTTTATTGACGGGTTGGAGATCTTGAATAAAACTTAGTTTCCCATTCTTTTTAGGCACAGTGAACCATCGATTTGAGTAAGGTGCAAAAGATGGCTCTAAAATTCTCATGTTTATCTTCTCCTTAAGTAGTTTCATTAGCTCAAGTAAGTGAACCTTTGGAACTGGTATAGGGCGAAGATTCCATGGAATATGTGGAACAGTAAAGATTATCATGGGCTTTTGGATAAAAGACTTGGACAATTGACTCTTATGAAGAAAATCTAATCTAGAATGTGGAAAACAAAGTGACAAACTATTGTACATGTTGGTTGGATGCGAGATGTCAAACCAATATCCACTGTTGTCTCGCTCAACAAGGGATTCTATCCAAATTTTTGATCATATGTAGCTCCAAACATGAATTGAGGTGCACAATCATTGCAAGCATGCTCATGACTTTGAGTAACAATAGGTTTCTTTCTAATTGACAATCGATTCCTAGGATGATTCACTCCTACCGTCATGACTTGAAGTGATTGCATTCCATCCTTAGACTTAAATCTAGCATAGGTAGACCCATCTACCATGGCTTTAGTTTCCATACGACTCTCACAAATAAAGGGTTGACCTAAGAGAACTTGATAGGAGCAATTATCTTGAATAAAAAAGTGAAACTCTTCTGTGATTCCTCCTATGGATATGGGCACACTAGCACAAGCTCCATACAGGGTACCTACACCATTATCTGTAGTTCTCATACGCCATCCACAATCTTTATCTATGGGCCATCGAAACTTATCATAGACTTCTCTTGAAATCACATTGATTTTGGAGCCGGAATCTACTAATACATTTATAGTGATAGTGTTCTTATCATTTCCTATTTTAACATGCATCTCTGATGTACCTCTAGACCAAAATTTTCTTTTAAAGTGACTTTCAGAATTGTTTTCATGATTTTCATGGTCAGGTTGAATAGGTCCTAAGAAATTTTAATTAACATTTACTTCATCATCATCAAAGTCCTCTTCATCAGATTCATCAAAGTTTAAGGCTTCATTCATAGCTTGATCTTGATCTAGAGAATCTTGCATCTCAGTATCTAGATTAAGTGGAAACCTCTTCCTTTTAATTAGGCTGATAAAGTTATCTTTAAAAACAGGCTTTGCAATAGAGAAAACTTGTTCGAAAGACATAGTCACTTGACTCTTAAGCAAAATGTCATCTAAAATCTCCATAGGATCTATTTTTCTCTCAATTTCTAAAATCAAGATGGCTTTAGGTTTTCTCTTTGGTTTCTTTTGTTTTTGCTCAGGATCTTGTTTTTGTTCATGTTCTCGTGTTTGTTCTTCAGTTTGTTTTGATTGTCTTGTTTATCTAAAGGCTTTGGTTCTGTTTTTCTTTGCGTTATCTTCTTCCCTTTTTGTTTCTCCTCTTGTTTTTGTTCATTGGGTTGTGATTCTTGTTTTTTAGCTTTGGATTGTGATGTTTCTCCTTGCTCTATGATTGTTTCTATTCCCTCTGAGGTTTGTTTTCGAGTCACCCTTCTTTCACTAGGCTCAACTTCATCTCTTTTTCGTTTTTCTTCTACATTGGATATATGAGAAATAAGAGATTGATCTTCTATCGGTGATTCCCAAGCCGTTATTCTCCTAATCTCATCTCGTGCTCTTACTAAATTCTCTATGGAAAAATCACCTTCCTTTATCGGTTTACTTGATTCTACTTGTTGCCCATCAAGAGCTTCTAGTTTCACTCCTCTAGTTCCTACATCCGTTATGGTTATATTTTCATAGTGTTTTTTCATTCCTCCCTTATCATAATTTCCTTGCAAAGGTAGCCTAGATCGATAGTCACAACTTTTGTTGTCTATGTCTATTACTAGTCGTTGCTCCTTAGCAGCCTTCAATAGTTCACAATCTCTCAAAAAGTGCTCTAACGAATCACACCAAGGACACCTACGAGGGCCACGCACAAAACCATTTTGATTTTGAGGATTTTGATTAACTTGTGGTGGGAAATTTTGAAATTGAGGATTTTGTTGATGAGGTATTGCTTGAACAGGATAATTAGGATTTTGAAAAGGCAATTGATGTATTTGAGGAGCTTGGGGAGCAACATGTGGTACTTGAGGTGCAAGAGGAGCTTCCATATTATACGATTGATGATTCTAAAAATTTTGATTTTGAGGATTTTGAAAAGCTATTTGAGAAGCTTGAGGATACATGTTTTGATACAGTTGAGGATTTTGCACATGAGGATGAGGATTTTGCATTGAAGGATTATGCATTGGAGGAACTTGATATGCTTGAGTAGGAGCTACTTGTGGATTTTGATTGGTAGCTATAACATGTTGATTAGGCTCTTGAAAAGACATTGGGCTCATTTGATTTTGGAAATTTTTGGTGTAATTAGATTGTAAAGCATCTATAGTCTTGGCCAAATTGGATTGTGTAGCAATAAGACTTCCCATTTGCTTAGTGAGAATTTCCACTTGAGATTGTTTAACTACACTTTTATTTGGCTCTACTTTAAAACCTTGAGTAGGCTCCATCATTTGAGGAATAGAAGTAGAGGCAAAAATCAGAGCATGGGATTGTTCTCTAACTTGCTCCTTAGTTTGTGGAAGGCTAGCTTGAGGAAGACTAGTTTGCTCATAAAGCATGGATTGTCTTTGATGTCTATGGGCTACAACCTCTACTACTTTACGCGCTTTTTGCCAATTGTCAGTAAGACCATAGCGCTTATCCGGTTCTTCTAATCGCCGTTCAACTTCCCTACGAGTTTCAGGA
The DNA here is from genome assembly GCA_020310875.1 of Ceratopteris richardii. Lineage (NCBI taxonomy): Eukaryota > Viridiplantae > Streptophyta > Polypodiopsida > Polypodiales > Pteridaceae > Ceratopteris > Ceratopteris richardii. The sequence goes on along the minus strand of CM035408.1, from coordinate 157,089,839 downwards.
TGAAGAAGCTTAAGAAAATTGATCACAAGATCAGATTCCAAAGTTATCTTATCCTCATCAGGAAGTTGTTCATAGCATCTAATATACTCATTTTGTAAGTGAGTAATAGAGCTACTAGGCTTTGGTGAATTGACCTATCGTAAGAATCCATCCCGATTATGTTGGCTATAATCTTTAAGATAGAATTCTTTGAGCATCTCCTTTCTAAAATCACTCCAAGGAAGACTATCATATTGAGTGACATGGTTTATGATAGAGCTATCAACAATTCGTTCAAAGAATGATATCAAAAGATCTTCGGGAAGACCAAAAATCATAGCTTGCTCTTCAAACAAATCTAAGTAGCTTGTGATGTTGATGCCATTGAATTTTCCTTCTCTCTCAACATAGAAGAGACTATTCTTTGGCCTTGTTTCTCAACAATAAGGGATTTGAATCCTTCCTCCATCTTATGTGAATAAGCAAGTGATGCATGATGCTCTAGATCTCTCACAAATGCGTTTATTTCACGACGAAGATGTGCACGATACTGTGAGAAATCCAGTGCAACACTCAAGACTGATGATGATGATGATATGATGAGGATGAAAAATATGAAACAAAGGATATGGATCACAACCTCCCAACAAGATCAGAAGCAAATGCCACAAAGCGTTTCACGTCGGGTTCAAATGTGGAGGTGATCGCAATCCGGGTGGATGGGGTCCGGTCGTGGCACACACAGGGTGTATGAAGCTAATGAATGTTGGAAGGTTTAAGGACATGAAAGTGAAATTAATATTGAGTATTGAGAAGAGAGATATGTTGAAATGATTATGGGAATGGGAATGTAGGAGTGCAAGTTAGATTTATGAACATGACTGATGAGAATGAAAGAGAACCATACACACGAATCAAATTTGGAAGGAAGAATGGTCCATTGAAGGAGCTTCTTAAACACTTCCTAATTCTAATCCATATGCATAGTCTTCTTTGGATGATATGTATGCATGATGAGAATAGATGGAATCCTTACACATAAATCAATTTCGAAAGGAAGAATGGTCCAATATTGGAGCTTCTTATACACTTTCAGAAACTAATCAATATGTATGGGTATGTATGGATTATATGCATGCAAGTGAATTATGATGATAGAGTTTAATCACAAGCTCAATGAAACATCCTCACTGGTTCAACGCAATACTGCGGAGCCTTCTCACACATAGAAGAAAATAGAAGACATGTAAAAATACTTAAGAGATTGAGACAAGAGACAAGAGACAAGTGACAAGTGACAAGTGACAAGTGACATGAATTAAAAGGATTTGAATTAAGATACATGTATAAGATCGTCGTGATACGTCAAGCTAAGCAGTCTACTGATCAAAGGCGGTTCCGACCTTCAAACCATGACAGTTCAACCGAATGTCACACGTAAGAAGATGAGTTCCACTTCATTGACCCTATGTATGTCTAGGCTCGTAACGTCTAACTAAAAAGTCTAAGACTCATTAAAACCAGCTCTAACTCACTCACACGCTCCACCGAGGGTGAGTCAAGATAGAGATGCTGGTTTTAAGAGCCTATCCTAGATTGGAGTTCTAACTTAAATTTGAAACTAGGTACTATACTCATACTAGCCCACCTTGGATCCTCACTCGCTCAACCGAGGGTGATCGTCTCAAGGAAACCTTAAGCTAGCAAGAGCCCTATGGATGCCTAACAATGATACTCTAGGAGTTTGGAGGGGGGTTTATATAGTTTTTTGAATGAATTTGGGCCCTTGGATCTAGAGAAATCAACTCTCAACGCTAGGACCACTACTTTCGATTACAACCATTTGATCAATCAAATCAATGGCTTGGAATTGTTCTTTCTATCAAATCTAGTGTAAAGGATTGAAATTTAGGCGCCTTCATTCTCCACCATTGGATTTGGGGATGATCTGGACCGTCGGATCAGTGCTTACATCAATTCGGATAAGATAAGCCACTATTTTTGGAGAAACTTTGCATTATTGATCTTTAATTGTCAAAAAAGTCTTCTTTGATGAAGAAACTCGTGGATCCTCCTTCCTTTATGCTTTACTGCATCTCCACCCTTGAATATGAGCTCATCTTGACCGTACAACATGGTTCAATCATATTTTGCCATGTGGCAACCCTGCAAGCCTTCAATTTTCTTATTCTAGAAAACTATGATGACCTTGAAAACTGTTGCCGTCAGAGATGCGTTTAATCTCTATTCGGGTTCTTGGGAGTGGAAGGGGTCTGTTAAACAGAGGCCCTATACTTGATTTTCCCAAATCATCTCAACTCACTTACAAGACAGTTCGTCCAAACAACTCTGTTAATACACTTTCTAACAAAAAAACTCTGGTTCTTCCTTGCCAGACTTACTCACATGACAGTTCAGTCACAGAGTACCGACTTATACATAGATTAAGACTCTTTCAGTAATCGATGCATAAGGTAAACATTACCATACAAAGACCCACAGTAATACACTCAGTGAAACAGTAATTCAATGCTTAACTTACTCTGAATATTATCACAAGATAATCTTTACCGCACAAGTACTGCTAAATCAACAAGACAGAGATGAGAACGGAATACTCAGAATTACTCAACACACAACACGGCAACGTACAGATCAATCACCCAGACAGACAGTCTGGTCATCCCACTGATCGTCACCGAAAGTGTCTTTTTCATTGATTTATATAAAAGGTTACATCGTTTATGCAATGACCTGGTTTGAGTGGAGGTTCAGGTGGAGGAAGGGGTTGCAGAGTTGTAGTATCGAGTACCTTTTCAGTGGGTTGTTGCATATCATCAGCGTTGGCGACTGCAGATTCTACTGTCTTGATCATTTCATCGAAAATTTCTTTTCTAAAATGTTGTTGGTCTTCTTGCTTTTCCTGTTCTGATGGCTGTTGAGATTCCTCTTTAGTAGAACTATCTCCAGAGCTGGCGGTATCATCATGTTCTTGTTGCTGCTCCGAAGAGGATTGTGCTGATGAATTAGGATGCATGGATGATGCTATATCGTGGAAAGTTTCTTCTTCCTGTCCTTCTTCTTCTTTGTCATCTGTTTTATTACCTGTGACAGACGCTTGTACCTAACTATCCGATGAACTAATTCTGATTCTTTTCTGGCGGAGGAGGTGGAAAATCTCTTCGTCATCCTCTTCATCATCTTCCAATATCTGTGCAGACTCTTCATGGTGCAGAACGGGTCCTCAGGGTGGTGGTTGTGCTTCTTGGATGACCGAAAATAGGAAACTGAGAATATGCGATAACCTTGATCGTGGCATATCTCCCTTGTTGACCTGTTTGATGATTGAAACGCATTCTCTGTGAATGCGACGGAAAAAGTATGAGGCAAAGTTTACAGGTTCTGTGGCAGCTAGATCTATGGCGGAGTAAAAGGGTCGAGATATTCCATATGTGCGCTTTTGCAACTAAAAATTGTAATGCTGATCGTTCGGGCTCGGGGCGACAAAGGATAGCGTATTCGTTGGAAGAGTGCCTAGGGAATAATTGGTTCATTGTGGCTAATGGCAGATTAGGGCCATTCTCCCGACCTTGCGAAGAGAGCCGAAATGCATCAGCAAAGGTTTGAAGGGTAATTACGGTACGAGAGGGCAGGGAAGTGATAGGCCAACTCTGCTCCATAGCAGGTGTGGCATCGATGGCGGCGATGATTTGTGCATAGAAAGGGTGGCAATCCACTGAATGCCAAGGCAATTCAGCGAAATTGACCAACCACGGACGCGCAGAAACTCACCTACATCAGCAGGGAGTCCATCACGGAACGCAGCAAAATTTGCTAACGCTTCCATGGTGCACACACTAAAAGCAAGCACAAGAACACAAAGCACAGAGTATACAGATAGCACAGACACACAGAGCACGCAGACACAATAGCGATTAACAGCGAAACGACAGGGTTAAGTAGATGCTTTGCAGCGGGAGGCAATTGAAATTACTAATCATCGCACGACGTTGAGATGATAACCTTCATAACTTCGGTGTGCAATGAGCAGAATTATAATTCAAGGCGGCTGTTGAACATAATTAGGTAGCAAAATGAGGATATTTACTGACTTATTTTATTAATCACGCAAAAACAAAATAAATAACACGCGAAAAAAAAATGAAGAACACGTCACCGAGAGTCAGATGCTTGATGATACGGCCGCAACTTTGAACCATTTATCGTTTTCGGAAGAGGAATTTTGGTCAAAGTAGTCAACCGAAAAGTAGATGGACCTACTTGTTCAGTAATCCGGTAAGGACCAAACCATCGTAACTTGAATTTTCCAGCCGAGCGATTTGATTTTGCATTATAAAATAACACAAGCTGTCCTACTGTAAAAACTGGAGTTTTAAGATACCGGTCATGAGTACGAGCTTGTCTTAACTGCACTTCCTGAATAGTCAGAAAACTTTCCCAGCGATGCTCATCTAGTTCTCTGAGTGTGTCCAATCAAAATGGCAAGGATTCTTCCGGTAATAACTTCTGAGTGATGGCCACACGTAAACTAGGAATAACAACTTCCATTGGAGCTATGGCTTCCAGTCTGTAAGCCAGTTTGAAAGGGGTTAGTCATGTTGCTATCTTGTATGTAGTCTGGTATGCCCATAATACTGCAGGTAACAGTTGATCCCATCTATCCGATGATTCCAGAATCAGTTTACGAAGCATATTCAACAAAGTCTTGTTTGTACTTTCAGCTAAGCCATTTGCACGAGGATAATACGGTGAACTGAACTTATGCATAATCTGAAAAGAGTGTGTGAGTACTTTCATTAAATTATTAACAAAATGCGTGCCTTGATCTGTCACAATCTCAAGAGGTAATCCAAATCTTGGAAATACATCCTTCATTAGACACTTTGCTACCGAAATAGCTATAGCAGACCGTAAAGCCCAAGCTTGTGCCCATCTAGTAGCATAATCTGTACATGTCAGAATATAACGATTATTACTGAGTATGGCTAGAGGTGTAATTGGCCCAATAAATTCAAGGCCCCACTTCTGGAAAGGTTCCAAAGGTAAAACAGGTTGTAGAGGGAAGAAGTGGCATTGTAACGGCTGTCCAGATCGCTGACAATTGTCACAGTTTTTAACAAACTGAGATATATCTCTGTACATAGTAGGCCACCAAAGTCCACTTTGCAGAATTTTTCGGTGCGTTAAATCTGCTGCAAAATGTCCACCGGAAGGTATTGAATGTGCCAGAGCTATAACTGAGTTTACTTCATGTGGAGGAATACAATGAAGTAAAACTCCAGTGTGATCCATATAGTACAATTCTCTAGCAATTAACCGGAATCTGTGACTGTAAACTGCAATTTTCCTACGCATTGCAAGAGAAGTCTGAGCAGGAAGATATCCATCAGTAAGAAAAGTTAATAGTTGATCATAGTAATTAAGTGTCACAGGGGTTCTGCAGATTCATCATTAGTAGGGTAAGTAACATAAATTGCAGGTGTGTTGTCATCAACACCGACCGGAGCTTCACCGGAATCCAACCTAGAAAGGAAATCTGCTAATGCATGTGCAGTTTCGGGTCGATGAATTACTTCGTAATCAAACACTTGTAAAAGTAGAACCCAACGCGCTATACGACCACCTAAATGCTGCTGTCGTACCAGATAGACAAGTGCAGCATGATCGACATGAAAAGTAAATTTACGGCCAAGTAAATAGTGTCGAAATTTCTTTATAGAATATACCAAACCAAGACATTCTCTTTCAGTGACTGAATAATTCTTTTCGGTAGGAGCAAGCCTTCTACTTGCATAATAAACAGGCCGAAACCACTTATCAGTCTATTGCATTAAGAAACTTCCAATGGCGATATCGGATGCGTCAACAAAAACATGAAATGGACGTTCCCAATCAGGAGGTTGTAAAATTGAAACCTGTGTTAATAATCCCTTTAGTCGATCAAAAGCAATTCGACATTCCTTAGTCCAATCAAACTCTTTAGGAGTACTCGTGATTAAACGATTGAGTGGAATGGCTAAATGAGCAAGCCACCGTAAATGACGATCATGCCATTTCACTTGACCCATGAAGCGCATTACTTCCTTTGGCGTAGTAGGTACAGGTGCTTCTAACACAGCTGCAACTTTATCTGGATCAACTTGAATACCCTGTGCAGAGACAATATGGCCAAGGAGCTTACCACAAGAAACCGCAAAAACAGATTTGTTGGGGTTTAGGCAGAGTCGATATTCTTGGCATTTCTCAAAGCAACACCGTAAATGATACAGGTGTGCTACCATCTTACCAAATAAAGAGAAATCATCAAGATATACTTGCATAAAAGAAGTAAGATAAGGGGAGAATATTTCCTGCATACATCTTTGAAAAGTGCTAGGAGCATTTCTTAATAAAAACCACATAATTGTGCAAGCAAAAACACCCCAATTGGTGATAAAAGCGGTTTTCGGTATATCTTGCTCAGCCATTCTAACCTGATTATACCCACTGTATCCATCTAAGAATGAGTACATTTCATGTCCTGCTACTCTATCAAGCATTGTGTCAAGAAATGGAAGAGGAAACGGATCAGGCATTGTAGCTGCATTGAGTTTCCGGTAATCCACACATATTCGTAGTTGCTTGTTTTTCTTAGGAACAATAACAATTGGAGATATCCATTCTGCATGTTCTACTGGTACGATGAATCCAACTTTTAATAATCTATCAAGCTTTGCCTTTACCTGTGCTGCATAGTTAGGATTCATCCGGTAGCTGGGTTGTTTGATTGGTTTAGCTTCTGGTTTCAGCATGACCCTATGTTGATAGAGACGAGGGTCCAAACCCTTCATATCACGGTAATCCCATGCAAAAACATATGAATACTCTCGAAGAAGCTGGATCAAATCAGTTTGAAACTTGTCAAACAATCCTTCCTTAACCTTGACAGGTCGTTGATTTACTTCATCTCCTAAATTATAGGTTTTCAACTGATCTTCTAGAACATAAAATTGACTAGGCTTTACTGGACCATCATCAGACTGTAGCATTTGTTGCAAAGTGGCTGCATCCTGAGCATCATTATCTTCTGTTTCTACCCCTTCAGTTACAGGTATCACCGTACATGCTGACGGACTCCAGTTATCTACAACAGATTGTAGATCAACAGTGCCTAAGGAAATCAAATCAATGTTATTCTTCAAAAATTCTTCTTCTTCATCATCGGATAAACCATCCAACATGTGGACTGGTTCTGCTACATAAGGTCTAGCATGTAATTCGCAAGGTTGAATAGCATCTAATTTTACAACATATTTATGGTTATTGTCTTTGAAAGTGAGTTCGTGTGCTTACCAATCCTGTATAACCTTCACTTGTTTCAACCAAGGACGGTCGAAGAGAAGATCATAATCAAGACTATACTCCGGTAGTTCTAAAACTACAAAAGTCATCTTAAAAGTTGTTCCCTGCAAAGTGATTGGCACATTCTGCACGAGTCCTACTGGATGGACTCTGGATTGGTCGGCCATTCTAACAAAAAACTGAACAGGTTCAATTTCCATCCATCCTAACTTCTTACAAAGTGCTGCAGTGGCTATATTTACACCAGACCCTCCATCAATAGTACTTGATTAATCTTATGATTTTTGTACCATACCGTAATTAATGGGATCGAATAATCCACCGTAGAGTCAGTTTCCGGTTGCCGTTGCTGTTGTTGGAATGCAGGCAGACTCAGGACTGAACTGTTGTTGAAACTGTTGCCGAACTCCTGGTACTAATGCAAGTAACTGGCCAAGAGGGAGAGTAATGGATGCTTTAGATACAATTTCCCATGCTTGATCTGCTTGATTTGTACTTTTGACCGATTTTGAAGACGATGCATCGGTTACTGGGATTGACTCTTGCTCTTGTGCAGTTTCTTTTGATAGCGGAACTTGTGTCACCGGAATAGGATCTGGGAACACTGGAGGTTCTGTGGTGGTCCACTGACTAGCTTTGTCATACATTCTTTGCTGTTCTCGGATGCCTGGTTCAAATATTTCAGCTGCTGATTGCAGTGGCTTACCAGATCTGATCTGAACTACTGCAGCTTGTGTTTCTATTGGTGTGATATGAACCATATTTGTCATCGGGTTCTGATGTTCTTTCTTCCTCTGATCGTATTCAGGTGCATCTTTACAGAATCTTCTGATATGACCAAACTCACCGCAAAAATGGCAGCGAGGTGGGGGCAAATTAGTTCCTTCCTGTGATGGTCCTGCCTGCCAACGATTTGCATTGAAATTTGTATTCCTCTGGCCTCGATTATTTATGTACCCTTGTTGCTGATTGTTTCTCATCTGAGGAGGTACATAGTGAGTGGCAGGCTGCCCTGGTTCCTGTATAATTGCATTTACTGTAGTTGTGCCCTGCACTTTGGCGTTGTATGCACAGTTTTCGGTGGAATGTCCGGTCGTATTGCAGATAGTGCAAAACAACTGGTTGAGGGCACAAGTGGCACTGGTATGCCCTGAATTCTTGCACGTGGTGCAGTACATCTGCCTAGCTGGATCTTCTACAACAATTTTGTTGGCTTTTAACCATTCCAGATCTTCGGTAAAACCTCCAACCTTATGCTCGAGCTGTAAAGCCATTATAATAACCGCATCTAGGGTCATAGCTCCCACGCAGCGGATGATCATAATCTGTCTGAGCTACGGAGTTAACCCATTAATAAACCATTGAGTAATAACGTCATCTGGCAGGTTGGCATGGGCTGGTGGTAATTGCCTCAAATGAGTGCAAAACAGAGTAGCATATTCCTGCACAGTTTGGTGCATCTTCTGTTTGTTGTTCTGTAGGCAATCAAAAATTTTGGCCGGGTTCTTCTTTAACCGGAATCTCTGTAAAAAAGCATCCCTTACTGCTTCATAAGTCACAAAATGATTAAAGTCATATTCTGTGAGCCATCTGGCTGCTTCATTAACTAATGTGGATTGGAATACAATAGCTTTATATGCTGGATCAGGTGGATGATTGAGCACTGCGTAACTTATCTCAAAGGTACGTACGTGAGCATCTGGATCGTCACCTAGAAATCCACCGAATTTAGTGTAAGTTACTCCTGTTGGCACCGATCGGGGTGGAAATGGATGTTGTTGTTGTTGTTGCTGCTGTTGTTTTTGTTGTTGTTTCCCACTCATGGTTGATGTTGTATTGTTATTATCTCCTGAATTCTGAGGTTGAATTTCTTGACTATCGGAATCTGTATCGTCAACCTGTGCACTCTCCGACTTGATAATATTGTTCAATCTCTTTCAGATTTCAGCTTCGAATAAGCTACCTTCCTCCTTAATATCAAATGTAGGGAATCTTACTCTGAATGATGGTGATCGAAATGAAGATTCACCAGGAAACGGTAAACTATCACCGGGAGACTGTGAATTCTCTGTAACGGGGACCGAAATATCACCGAAATTTGTCGTATTTTCACCAAAACAAGGTACTGTTTCACTTTCAATGATTTCATTGGCCAACACGCTTCTATCCTCAGACAAATTTGAATCTTGACCAGATGGTGTTAAGTTAACTATATACTGTGTTCTGGTAGACTCTGGAGTTACTATATCTTCGACAGACTGTGCCAAAATCGCACCGGAATCTGCCGAAATCGCAGTGCGTTCTACCGGAATGCTACCGGAATTACTACTAACGTTTTTCACTTCCTTGACAACTGGGTTAAACTTATCTGCGCTTCTACTCCCTGGAGGCGTCCGTAGCAAATCAGGTATCACCCAAGACTGTTGGTTTCTTCTATACTTCGGGTATGACTCACCGGAACGAGTAACCGGCATATATCACGTTTGCAATACTTTGCATACTACTCTTTCTTACTGTCGCTTCACAATCTTTCTTTCCACAATCACTCTGCAACACTCTGTTGCTACTTTCCGATAGTTAAGTTGCAACAATCTGCTGCCACTTTCCCACAGATAAATGGCAACAATCTGGTGCCACTTTCCCACAGACGGCGCCAGTGTTAAATGCGAGTCTTGCCGTCAGAGATGCGTTTAATCTCTATTCGGGTTCTTGGGAGTGGAAGGGGTTTGTTAAACAGAGGCCCTATACTTGATTTTCCCAAATCAACTCAACTCACTCACAAGACAGTTCGTCCAAACAACTTTGCTAATACACTTTCTAACATAAAAACTCTGGTTCTTCCTTGCCAGACTTACTCACATGACAGTCCACTCACAGAGTACCGACTTATACATAGATTAAGACTCTTTCAATAATTGATGCATAAGGTAAACATTACCGTACACAGACTCACAGTAATATACTCAGCGAAACAATAATTCAACGCTTAACTTACTCTGAATATTATCACAACACAATCTTTACCGCACAAGTACTGCTAAACCAACAAGAAAGAGATGAGAACGGAATACTCAGAATTACTCAACACACACCACGGCAACGTACAGATCAATCACCCAGACAGACAGTCTGGTGATCCCACTGATCGCCACCGAAAGTGTCTTTTTCATTGATTTATATAAAAGGTTACATCGTTTACGCAATGACCTTTCGGTTCATGCGGAATATGAAAAGGGGCAGACTTTACATTTTCCAATCCGGCGGCCGACTAACAGCTCTTTGACCCTTCAAATATCCTTTGATGAAGATAAAAGTTTGTAGGACTATGTTTTGAAAGGCCTCCTTTAGGAATATGCAAAAAAAACTCCCATCTGAATCTTCCTTGTACAAGTTTGACTACATTTGGAAGCTTCAAGGTGGCATTAAGGTGTCTAGGAAGCTCTAATAGCCTTGAAACTTTGTACAAATATGTAGCCACATATGGTCTTTATACATGCCAAACCATATGGCTAACAAAAATTCCTATACAAAATTTTGTAGGGTCTAAGTGGAAAAATTACATTTTTTACAAAATGCACGTGGCATATCAATGTGCTAGAAAATCCATTTTCATATGAAATTTGGGCTATAGACTGGCTTTGATAGGATTTACAACTATATGAATTTTCATGTGATTTGGAGACATTGAAATTTTTGCCCTAATTTCCAAAGTTTGACCAGCTTTGACTGCTACCCTGGATTTGCTCGATTTCTTCCAAAGTTTGCATGTGAACTCCCTTTGACATCCTTGATGCATCTTGGACTTCTCAGGGAATTCTGGCTATCTTCACCGAATGTGTTTCCTGTAGGCCTTCATGAGTGAGAGAGGAGAGAAAATCTCGACGACAACGTGCCATTATTCCTCACATTCACTCTTGCAGATCAGCTAAGGATGCTTGGGATACACTTACCACATTGTACCAAGGTAGGAATGAGGCTCGTGTTGCTTACCTATGAAAAAAGTTGGAGAGTGAGCATATGAATGAAGTTGATTCTATGGATAGTTTTTTGATAAAAATCAAGGATTTGAAGGAACAATTGATTTTTGCTGGTGAAGTTATACGAGATAGCTCACTTGTGCAGACCGTTTTGAATGGTCTTCCTGACTCATATCAGAGTTTTGCTTCTACTCTTTGTTTGATGACGAAAGGCAATCCAAATGCCTTGTCGTTTCAAGAGTTAGTTTCTGTTCTGTTGGAGGAAGATCAGTTTAGGCAGAACAAGTCCAGTATGCATGTTGCATATCAACCTTCCCTGGCTAGTCAGAAGGGCAAAGGAAAATGGAGCTCTTCTACTAGTAAGCAGAAATCTGTAAATGCTGCACATTCGAAGAAGGAAGACAAAGATGACAAGAAATGAAAAACGCAGAAATTGTTTTGCAAATACTATAAAGCAAATGATCATGTCATTAAGAGCTGTCCAAAACTAGCTCCTAAAGAGGCAAAGAAGAAAGAGGCCAGAATGGTTGTTGCAGAGGCCTCTACACCAAAAACAGAGTCTGCTAATCTTGTGCAAAATGAACAATGCATGTTTACTACTATTTAAAGTTTTGAACCATCTTCTCGTGAGCAATGCATGTATGTAGTAGACTCAGATGTTTGGTACTTTGATAGTGGGGCAACCAAACATATTACCTCGCAGTGCAGTTTCTTCTCTTCACTCGAGCCTGCGCCTACAGGGAATACTGTTACATGCACAAACAACTCCTCTTATCTTGTTATGGGAGTTGGTAAGATCATTCTAACTACTACTGATGGTAGTTCTTTCACTTTGTCAGATGCTTTATTTGTGCCAGAGATCAAGAAGAATATGTTATCGGTTTTGGCTTTAGCCAAGATTAGCTTGGTTGTGAAATTTGTTGATGACAGGTGTACATTTCATGATCTGTCAAATGGCGATATGATTATTGCTTCTGCCATTTTATGTCCTCGGTTGTATATGATTATTTGTGCCAGGGATCAAGAAGAATCTGTTATCGGTTTTGGCTTTAGCCAAGATTAGCTTGGTTGTGAAATTTGTTGACGACAGGTGTACATTTCATGATCTGTCGAATGGCGATATGATTATTGCTTTTGCCATTTTATGTCCTAGGTTGTATACGCTCATAGACTATGAAAGATCTGTGAATGATTCGACATGTGCAGTACATGATTCCCAGGCTATGTCAGATGCAAAGCTTTGGCATGCACGCTTTGGTCATCTGAATTTTGCTAGTTTGCTATGCTTGTAGAAAATCTAAACTGGTGTCCTCTTTGCCCAGCTTGAGGCGCCCGAAAAACATGTCTGTGAAGACTATATTTTGGGCAAAATGCAATGTTCCTCCTTTCCAAAAGATGGTTCAGTTCGGGTTACTAAGAAATTGCAGCTTGTACATAGTGATGTTTGTGGTTCTACGAAGACACCTTCTTTTGGAAACTATCTTTACTTTGCTCAGATTGCTACGCTATGGCTGCATCTAGTCTCTGTGATGAGAATGAGCCTGTTTCATTTGATGAAGCACAAAATTGTGAAAATTAGATGGCTGCTATGCAATCTGAATATGATGCTATAATGAAGAATGGTACTTGGTCTTTATGTGACTTGCCTCCTGGCAAGAAGGCCATTGGCACTAAGGGGGTATACAAGCTGAAGCGTAAGCCCGATGGAACAGTTGACATGTATAAGGACAGGCTTGTTGCAAAGGGTTATGCACAGGAAAGACACATTGATTTTGATGAGACCTTTGCACCTACATGTCGAATGACTACTGTTCATAGCATCTATGCACTTGCAGCTCATCATGGTTGGAATGTACATCAGTTGGACATTAAAAAAACATTTCTGAATGGTGACTTGCATGAAGAACTGTATGTTTTTCAGCCCTATGGCTTTGTGCAAAAAGGGCATGAAAACCAGGTTTGCAAAGTTAAAGAAGGCATTATATGGTTTAAAGCAAGCACCACCAGCTTGGTATTAAAAGATACATGCCTATCTGATTGCACATGGTTTTGAAAACAGTCCAACTGAAAGCACCTTATATGTTAAGCATGTTAATGATGTGCTTCTGCTCATTGTGGTGTATATTGATGACATGCTACTCACTCGTCCTCATGAGAAGCATATTGCTAATTTCAAGGTTGATTTACATGCCTCATTTGAGATGTCTGATTTGGGGAATTTGCATCATTATTTGAGCATTCCGTTTATGCATGTTGATGGTGGAATCGATTTGTGTTGAATGAAATATATTGACACATTAGGGCAATGTTTTGGCCTTGAAGACTATAAACCTATTGGCACTCCTATGGAGACAGGCTTACGATTGAGTCTTCATGGTGTTGGAGATGCTTTTGATGCTATTCTCTATAAGCAAGCTATTGGATGCTTGATTTACTTATGCATTGCTCGTTTAGATATTCAGTTTGCTATCTCAGAGATGAGCAGGTTTATGCATTGCCCAGGTGTCAAGCATTGGTAGGTGGTTAAGCGCATCTTTTGCTACTTGAGTGGTAACCGGCTGCTTGGGTTGTTTTATCCCAAGGGGGGATCACTACCACCAGACTCGCAGATGCCTTATGGCTAATTTGGGTGTAGGTTAGTCTTCTGCCACCACCATCTTCACTGACAGTCAGAGCACATTGGTAGTTGCGAGGAACCCTGTGTTCCATGCTCGCACTAAACACATTGAGGTGCATTATCGTTATGTCAGGGAGAGGTT
>CM035408.1:156995762-157073262 GCA_020310875.1 Ceratopteris richardii | reverse complement strand
CTTGAAACCTTCAATTTGATTCTTTATGAAGTACCCTTTTTCATAGAATATGAAATGATAAACCTTCTCTACCGTTTTTCCTACCAAAGCCAAGTTCTTTGAATTGTAGGAACATGAAGAACATTAGATAGTACCTTTTCTTTACTTGTATCCCCAAGCATTATATCTCTAATATGTTCAATCAAGTGTTTGGTATCATCACCCATTTGAACACATGCTTTTCCACTTGGTAACTGTAGATTATCGAACAAACTTCCTTGGCATGGCATATGACTGTTACAACTTGAATCAATGTACCATTTTTTGTCATCTTCATAAGAGCTTCTATACTCATGTCTCATTGCAAGTAATGTGCCCATGCATCATTCACTTGGGGTGCTTGCATAGTTGATTTGATGCTTTTAATTGCCTCCATTTTGTCTTCCATTTTTTAGCCAACAATCAATAACATAATGCCCTACTTTACCAGAATGATAGAATGTTATACCTTTATGATAACTTTAGGAGTCTCAGCCTCTTCCACTGCTTCTACCTTGACCTCTTCCTTGTGTGTTGTCCTTTGATCCATTCTTGTTTGTCTTCCATTTTTTTTTTCTAATCTAGTTGGACTTGTTATGAATTGCTCCTCTTGAGCCTCCTCTTGAGTTCATTCCTTTACGTCAATATGCATACAAATTTTTTTTGTGTTTGTCCTTTTCTTTAGAGCCACCAAAGCTCAGCTCTTCTATGACTAGATGAGGGATTATTCGTTCAAAAGTTGGATGTATGTTTTTCAAGTTAATGGAAATTATGAAAGGCTTCCATCTTTCATCTTCTCTCAATCCATTGAGAGTAAAAGACATAAGACCTTCATCTTCAATCACTTAATGCATGCTACACAAATTAAAGGAGACACACCACATGCTTGAAGCACAACTAGAGAGTCAAAATAGATAAACAGTTGTTGAACTAGAAGAGCTACTCATAGCCTAGGTGGAATGCAATGCCCGTTTAATGTGCATTATGGAATTACCATTGTTGCCTGACTACGGAAAGAGAGGAGAACCAGAGGTTGCAAGAGAAGAATAAGGATAACTTTGAAGAAGTTGTGGACACACCTAGCACAACAGTCAACCCCATTAGATTCCAAGTCATGCCACCAAAAATTATCAAAATTATTGGATGGTTAATACCACATTGTTAGGAGCACACAATTAGCTCATAGTAGAGTTTGAGGCATTGAGAATCACTCAAGCATCCCTAGCCGCACTTATACATGAGAAACCCAACACCATAGAGTTTGCTATATCGATCGAAGTACTTGATGAACTTGAAGACCTATGAAAGAAAGTTGCAACATCACAAGCATATATTACATCACACATGACTATTGAGGGACCAGAATCACTTGAAGTTTTTGATGCCAGAGGATCTTGTTGAGATTCTTGTAGATCAATCATATGAAGAAGAGTATGAACCTCATATTGAAGTCCATGGTTGAGTAATCGATGAGGTCCAAGACACATTCAAATTACCCAGACCAGCTTGGATAAAGCCTTTTGAAAATCTCAAACGAACCCACTCAGCATGTGTGGAAGCATAGCTCCAGGCGATGGCAATATATAAAGAGGCCATCTTGAAGTTGCCGCGAAGATATATATCTACAAACAAAACTCAATACACATCCTACTTCATGGCCCTCACCAAATACAATGCAAAAATCAAACGAGTAACAAGGAAGCTATCAACTCATGCAACTTAATTCTAGCCACAAGATTTGCCCCCAAAAGCACGTAAAGTACCATTTTCCAACCAAATTGGCTGACATAGCTTCTCTAACTGTATTTGGAAATGATGCAAACCTAGAGAAAGGCACCTTTACATGTTTCATACAACCCATGCTATGGTCTTGTTCCAAGATGCTTCTCATGGCTGGCTTTTGCCATAAAAGTACAAAATTATTTGAAATGTCAAAATTGGTTGAACTACCCCTACCTCACACCATCCTAGGGCCCACCCATGATCGCATACATGATGGCCACTATGAGACATTGGCTTCCACAATTACATAGCATGATGGATTTGGAAGCTCGGATGCAATTGAAAATCTTTGATTTAATGCAAACAATATTCAAGGTGTTTAGAAAAATCAAGCCCCCCCACATATCGACGCGAAGATTTGAGCAAGGAAACCTCAATTTAATATCCGATATGAGCACAACGCTGTCCATGAAGATATGTTATGCCTGATACTATTGGATAAAGTATCTCCCAACCTATTATAAGCAAACCTTTGAAGAAATGTTCACAATAAGCTTTTGGGAATAACATTGAGAGGTTTTCATATCACAACCCACCCATCTATTATAGTTATTTTCTTGCAAAAAAATACAATACTCAACCCATTACTGATACTCACAACCAAATACTCCCTATGTTGTTGACTAGATGAAACTAGAAGCGAACTTAGTAAAATTCGTTTGGGTCAATGAGCAAACTCTAGCACTAGATTTTCTACAGAACTATATAGACTACTCCCTACAACAAGGGTCTCACGAGGGGGAGCAAAGTGTTGGCAATGCTAGAGGACGAGGAAGTAGGCATCGACAACACGAAAGCATGTAAAGATGTGTGTGCAAGGGTATTGGAGTTCAAGCCTTCATTTTTTCAAAGATATTATACTTGTGAAGATTATCATTCAACATTCAACAGTGATTTTCATCACTAAATTTGTAACATAAATACCCAATTCTATAAATTACTACTCTATTTTCTGAAATTCAAGGAGTCCTAAAGCTTGAGGAGCTTGGGTAGAACTCACATACCAAATTTTATGATTTTTAGAGCTCATTAGATGCCACAAAAGTAGGCTAGAACCTAATTTTTAACTATGTCGGACACTAGGTTTGAAACCGACCAAAACTCCTAGAAAACTAGGAAAAGAGCTAGAGAGCTCATTTCTGAGTTTGGATTTTTATTGGATTGTGGATGAGATCTTGTATGGTGTGCTCTTTAATAGAAGTAATCTTCCTTCCATTGTCTCTTTGTCTCTACCTTGTGTGTGTGCACCTATTGTACTTCTTACCTTCAACTTCATGCATATCACTCATTAGTGATCGTCATATCATCCTTACATCTCCATGGATTGACAATTAAGGAGGTGGAGCTCCTTGACATAGTACTCATCCTTTTCTAGAGTGACAAGAACCTATGTGAGCAAATTTCTAGATCCACATTTTTCATATCTTTGTATGTCCAAGCAAATACATCCCTATATTCATGTAGGAGATTTGTTAACTCCTCTTCCTCCTCTGCACTAAGGTCATATACTATGTATTTTCTTTATTCTTTGTGATCTTCAATTGTTACTTTGATTTTGTTTGTCACTTCTTTATTTTCATACGTTTCTCCCATGAGAAATTCTCTTTTTGGCATCCTCAACAAGATTTTCTTATCTTCGATCTCATACTTCTTGAAGTTCTTTGGCACCTCAAACAATGATTCTTCCCTTTCCTTAACTTGTAGGGTTTTCTAAATTTTTTTTCTTCATCCTTTATCCAATTGGTTAGGAATAATTCATTTTTAGACTCATTTGCATCATGTTGTTGTACGATGACTAGATACAAGTACTCTTCCTCGAAATAGCAAAAGGAATCCATGATGATGGATTCTAGGTTTTTATCATCCTCATCCTCTTCTAAGGTTTGCACATGAGTAAGGATATGTCATAGCCATCCTCATCACAAAGGGGATTCCACTATCCTTCATTCACTGCTATGTCCATAGTTTCTAATATTTCTACCCAATCATGAGGCTCAAATTCTTCATCTTGGAAAACCATCGATGCATAGGCTCGGTCTTCTACTAACCTAGTGTTTTGGTACACTCCTATTTCTCTTACTTCTAACATTTTCTCTTCTTCTTTAGTTATTTGCATATCCATACGTGTGTGCCTTCATGCAAACAAGATGGATGAGAAGATTTCATTGAGTGTACTAACACAAAATCTGCTTGTGTCTTGTGGATAGAATTCCACTATAGGGGTGGGGCATCTCTATAAGTGTATTTTTTAGATTGAATTTCATCAGTACCCCTAGGTGTTGTAATTATAAGGAGTTGGTACCCCAATCTTGCACTATTTGCAATTGTCTCATGAAGGGTCTACCTAATATCATAGCATTCATGTGGTTCTTTCCAAACTCACATATAGCAAAAGTATGTTCAAACTCTACATCACGAATAGTGATAGTGATAACTTCCAAAAATCCTAATGATCATTTAATATGACCATCATCCATTTGAAATTTCATCCTCTTATGTAGCAGGACTAGTTTTCCCCATCATATCCATAAGGATGTGGTCACGATGCTAGCACCTACAGATGAATCTAGGATTTTTTTAGTGGTGTGACCTTGGTAGGTAATGGAAAGATAGGTGTCTCCTTCTTCACCTTCACTCATATCCCCTATCTTGCCAATCTGAATTTTAGCCGGTTTCCTCTTGGTTCCCACCTCTGAATGAGAGGTATCAAGTTCTTGGACTTGATTTGCTACATGTTTTCACAATTTGGTTTCACCTTTAGAAGCTCTTCTAAATAATTGAAGAGATTTGGATTCGCAAGGACCCATGAAATGTGGTAATTCTTGTAGAGAGTTCATGAATGCTCCTCGATCCTTATAAAACTCTTTTATGATTTACTTTTGCTTGAATATGCTTGTTTTTGCAAGTTTTTCTTGCTTATGCTCAACTATGCTTGCTTAGTATAGTTGTGTCTACTCACTTGTTTGCTTATGTAGACCTCTCACACTTACCTATCCTTTCTCCTTTTCTCACACTTTCCATGTTTCTCTTGCACATAGTCACTTCAACTCTCTTTCTCATACACTCAAGCCTATACCCCTCTTCCTCCACTGCTCTTACTCAACCCACTTTTCCTTCCTCTTTTTTCACTCCTCCTTTCTCCTCTCCTTCTTCCCTTTCTACACATCCTCACATTTACAAGCACACACACCCAATGCTTCTCAGTGCATGCAAAAGATTAAATAATTTACTATCAGGTAGTTTCTAAATTTATTTACAGCAAATATCATTGGCAGCCACTATTTTTCCTTAATAGTATAATTCCACTTGGATTGGTTTAGGTTCACACTTGCATAATAGATTTGATGATCTAATTTCTTATCATCAACCTAACATAAGACTCCTCCCACTACCATATGCAAGGCATCAGTGTGCACACGAAACTCCTTTGCCAAATCTGGTGCTAGCAAGATTGGTGTGTTCATCAACCTTTCTTTAATGCTTTCAAAAGCTAATTGAAATGCTAGAGTCCATTTGAATTGTCTACTTTTCTCAATATATGTGTCAGTGGCAAAGATATTGAAGCAAATATCAAAATAAATCGTCGATAGTAATTTTCATGGCCCAAGAAACCTCTCAACAGTCAAAAATTTTGCGCAAATGGGAGCTACCAATTTTTTTGCATTTTGTCCTCATCCATTGCAACTCCTCTTCAAAGACAACATGGCTGAAAAGAAATCCTTTCCTTACCCTGAACATATATGTTTCATGATTTAATGCAATACCCATTTCAATGCTTCTAGTCAAGACTACTTCAATCCTTGTGGCCACATTTTTGTTGTTTCCTTGAATGGTGAAGTCATCCCAAAATATCTCCATCTAATCCTACAAATAATATTGATAAGCCACTGTCATCACTTTTTGAAAGGTGGCATGTGCATGCATAGTCCAAAGGGCATTACACAATATGATAACATTCCCCATTTTGTAGTGATTGTAGTCTTAGACTGATCTTCTTCAAAAATTCGCAATTGATTGTAATCGTTAAAACCATCTAGGAAGGAGTAAAATTTGCAACATGCAATGCAATAGGATAAATGAACCTTGCCTCCAATAATTTATTCAGTTCTGCCTTAATCAATTCCAATTATTTTGGATTGGTTTTCTTGAGGCATTTACATATGGGCCTTACTCCTACTTCTAAGTCAATATAGTGTTGACATACTTGTGGGTCTATTCCCCTTAAATTGTTGTATGTCCAAGAAAAAGCTTTACTATGTTTTTTTCATCACTTCCTTTATACCCTCTCTCCCTTCCTCATTTAACTCCGATCCTATAATTGAGAATCTATTTTGAGTTATTTCCCATCTTTTGATATTTTCCTATTTTGAATATCTCTCACTCCTCAAAATGGTTCTAATTGGAAGGTGTTCTCTAGTTAATTTGAATCTCTCCCTTCCATCTCTCCCTTCCTCATTTAACTATGATCCCTTCCTAGTTATAATCGAAAGGTGTTCTCTAGTCCTAATAAGAAGGTGTTCTCTAGTTCTAATCAAAAGGTGATCTATAGTTTTTCAACACTTCCTTTATACCATCTCTCCCTTCCTCATTTAACTATGATCCTATAATCAAGAATTTATTTTGAGTTATTTCCCATCTTTTGATATTTTTGTCTTTTGAATATCTCTCATTCCTCAAAATGGTTCTAATTGGAAGGTGTTATCTAGTTTTGAATCTATTATCTTCCATCAAATCATGCATTTTCTCTTCTTTGATATCTCTTAATTTCCTTAGCTCTTCTTTGGAAAGCATTTCTTGGGCTTTCTATCCTTTTCTCATTATCACCTTTGGGTCTTGTTGTTTTTATTTAAGCTCCACTTCTAATATTGTAATACTCTCTTTAAACTACTCTACTTCTAATTTCATCATAGATGCCCATTCCCTCTCTCTCTCTCTCTATCTCTCTCTCTTTGAGCCTTTATTCAGGGAATCAGTGACCTCAATCTTCCTCAAATCCACATTCCTCATATAACATTCAAATGGGCTTGTTCCCATTAAACACCCCAATAACTCCTGATCAGAATCATGCTTGTATGCTAAAGGGTTCACATATTCCCCCAATCCCTTGCTCTTCTCCTTATGCAATTGTAAATTAAATCCATCCTTGAGCATGGTTTTATAGGGTTTTGTTTTTTAAGAGAATATCGCTCAATTTTTTTCATGGTTTTCCTTTTCCTTTGTCCTCATTTCCAAATCATCGCTTATTTTTTCTTGAAGCTTGAGTGGAAGGCACCTAAATCTGCATGCAATAAAACTTTGGTCCAATGGTGATGAAACTAGTTTGTCTGTTATGTACACATTTCCTAAACCATCCATAGCCTTCCCAAGAGTATGGAGAAGGTGGCCTCATAGTTCCTCCACCTAACAATCAAGTAGTCTATATTAAATTTCAAACCTCCTATGATAGTGTTGATATTTCTCAAGGGATCCACAAGTTCTACGTGTGTCTGATCAACCATCTATAAAGACATGGTTGTGTCTTCCATTTGCGCGAACCCTAGGGTTTTCCTCATATACCCCATCATTAAGTTCAAAGTAGCTCTGTTGTCCAATGGCACACATGGGACTTCGTACCCTTTTATTTCCATAGTTATCGTAGGGACATTTGAATCTATTTGCATAGTAATGCTCTAGATCATGCCCTAAATATCCTTTGTTTTTTTCCTGTGATCTTTGTGGTTTATTGATCTATTCATTGTATAAATGTTTTCCTCATGTGGGAGAGCATCTCAACAATGTTCCTAAGTCTAAAATAATTTCCATTTCTGCCAAGTTCCACACAATGTCAGATTCTTTTATGCTTTGCTTTTGTTCTTATGATTTAGTAGTCTTTAACCTTTGTAGAAATGGGGCAATACCTGGCATAAACATCCTCATCACTAGAGGCAAGAGTTCATCTTTTTTATTCTCCTCTAGCACTCTAGTTTCGAGATTATTCTCTTCCTCTTCTCCCTCTAGCTCAAAATGTTTATGATCCACTTCAGTCATCATTGATGTTTCCTTCTTTTTGGAAACATCAATGATGATTGAACTGGATCATTGATGTTTCCTTCTCCTTCTAGCTCCAAATGTTTATGATCCAGTTCAATCATCATTGATGTTTACTTAGGGATATTATTTACTTTTATTTTAGTTCAGTTCATCATTAATGGAGTGAGCCATTCTAGCCATCCATCTTTTCTGTGTGTCTAGCTATGTTTGTGCTCCTTGTCTATGCTTATTATGTGTCTCTCACACTTCTACACACACCCAATAGTGGTATCAAAGTAGGTTCAACTCCTTATCAAGTTTCGGCTTTTTGTGTTGTAGCATGCACACACTTTTAATAGTGCAAATCAACTTCAGAGCATAGGATATTTATTTTCAAAAGCCAAAAAGCGTTTCAATCAGTTTCACTAAGGGTCCCATTTCAAATCCATTCATGCAGTCAGAATCGCCATCAAAGTGATGGATTGTGAGATGAAATTTCATTATATATTTCATCTTTCATTAAGTAAAGTTCTTGTCAGATTCTTGTTTTTTGATGGAATGAAGGGTAGCAATGACTTGTTTAGCATGCTTCAAGTTGAAGATAAGCTTGATGGGACCAAGTATCCAATGTGATCTTACATGATGAAAGGTGTTCTTGTTGCAAAACAAATATGGAACATAGTGGAAGATCTAGACCCCGATGTTCTTCTACTTCACAATCTACAATCATAGATGGAGCTTCTTCTTCAAGTATATTAGTTACTAAAGCTTATGCTCAAGTACAGTGGCAACTTAGATGGGATGGCAAAGATGCTCAAACTCATGCATTGATTGCACTTTTTGTGAAGCCTCATATACTTCCACACATTCGATCATGTTCTACATCAAGACATGCATGGGACAATCTTGCTTCTTCATATGTCATGCATACTGAAGCACGTGTTGCATACTTGAGGATGTATATATGACTAAAAATGAGTCCATGGATGTGTATGTGACACACATTAAAGAATTGAAAGAGCAATTGGAAAACATAGATAAGATTATTTTGGATGCATCAATCATCTCTACTTTATTGAAAGAAGTACTAGAATCTTTTCAAAGTTTTGCCACTGCACTTTGTTTGGTTGCAAAAGGGAATCCAAATATGTATGCATTGATGATTTTGTGTCTCTTCTTTTACAATGAGAGCAATCTAAAGTCAAATAGGTGTGGTTTGATTGAGGGAACATAAACACTTGCTATCTCACAAAAAGGATAAAGCAAGTATCTTTCAACTTTGGCTTCATCAAGACCAAAGCCTCAACCTTCCTCTTCCACTCATTCCTCTGAGGATGTTGACTTGCAAAAGAAGAAGAGATTCAAATATTGTTGGAAGGTTGTTCATACTATTGATGAGTCTAGAAAGCTTGCTAAGTGCAATGGAAAGAAGAAGGAATCTTGCATGCCAGTTGCTGGAAATTCTTCAAATGCAAACAATGATGAAGCCAACATGGCTCAAGATTTTTGGGCATGTGTTGTTACATGTCATTGTGATGTATCATTGCATTATAAATGTATGGTTGTAAGTGAGGCTAATTTGAATTGGTTCTTTGATAATGGTGCCTCAAAGCACATAACTTCATGCAAAAGTTTTTTTGCATCTTTAAAAGATGCACCCACAAAGGAGGACATGTGTTGTGTGCAAACAATGCCTCTTATCCTATCATTGGAGTAGGAGAAATTGATCTTAGGGCTGCAAACTGTTGATATATTTAGGTAGTGATGTGTGTGAACACACTAGGACCGTCGCGGCACTTTTTTCCCTCTTTATGAGGTTTTTTCGCCCGGCTTGTATATATGCCTATTGCCCTAATGGGCTACTTATATTTGTACATTCTAATGGTAATACATTCGGTATTGTATGTTGTGCTCCAAGCTTCTTTCATCTAGGGCATCCTCGACACCTCTCCGATTGCACTCTCAGAATCACATGAATTTTGGTGAGCATACTCAATGTGTCTCTGACATCAAAACAGCTTTGCTGTGTGGTGCTAAGATCGCGATCTGAGCTCGTTTCTGCCTCCGAATGCACTATCACAGTGCTTGTGCAGGCTATTTTGTCTTTTTGTGCCAAAGGTATATACCAGTTTCGGTTTGCCAGTATAAAAGTCTCAAAGTCTGCTACAGGTCTAGTAGAATTCGTCTAGGCAGTTCTGTTCAACTTTCTGAGATATAGTCAATTTTTTGCATCAAGGTATTTTAGTCACCGGCCATGGTTGAAAGCAATGATGTATTTCGTATGTTGGTTGTTGAGGATAAGTTGGATGGTACCAACTACCCGTTATGGTCTTATATGATGCAACATGTATTGGTTGCAAAAGGATTGTGGAACATTGTGCAGGGTGTTGAAAAATGTCCTCTCACACCTGCAACTGTTACAACTGCAGGTACTGAAGCTGATGCAGAAGGTGTCAAAGATGATGATATTCTGCATATTCTTGTTTGTGTTGTGGTTTCTATTGCACCTATTGCAGAGCAAATTTGTTGGGATGGGAGAGATGCCCAAGCACATGCATTGATAGCTTTGTCTATCAAATGTGCCATTATTCCTCACATTTGCTCTTGTAGAACAACAAAGGATGCTTGGGATACACTTACCACAGTACCAAGCTAGGAATGAGGCTTGTGTTGCTTACCTCGAAAAATAGTTGGATAGTGAGCACATGAATGAAGGTGATTCTATGGACAGTTTTCTAACAAAGATCAAAGACTTGAAGGAACAATTGATTTCTGCTCATAAGGTTATACCAGATAGCTCACTTGTGCAGACCGTTCTGAATGGTCTTCCTCATTCATATCAGAGTTTTGCTTCTACTCTTCGGTTGATGATGAAAGGCAATCCAAATGCCTTGTCTTTTGAGGAGTTAGTCTCTGTTCTATTGCAGGAGGATCAGTCCAGGTAGAACGGGTCCATTATGCATGTTGCAGATCAAGCTTTCGTGGCTAATCACAGGGCAAAGGAAAATGAAGCTCTTCAACTAGTAAGCAGAAATCTGCGAATTCTGCATAATCGAAGAGGGAAGACAAAGATGAAAAGAAATCAGAAAAGCAGAAATTGTTTTGCAAGTACTGTAAAGGAAATGATCATAAATGATCATATCATAAAGAACTGGCCAAAACTCGCTGCTAAACAGGCAAAGAAGAAAGAGGCTGGAATGGTTGTTGCAGAGGCCTCTACACCAAAACAGTCTGCTAATCTTGTGCAGGAAGAAGAATGGACGTTTACTACTGTTTGCAGTTTTGACACATCTTCTCATGAGCACTGCATGTCTATAGTAGACTCAGATGTTTGGTACTTTGGCAGTGGGGCGACCAAATTGTTGTATAACTATGGGTCAAAGTGGCCAAAGACATGGGTTTTGAGGGTCCAAAACCACTTGGAGAACCTTTGTATTCTATTGGGAAACCCTTGGGAAAGTGTCTCCAAGAGTGTGGTTTGAACCCTTGAGTTATTTGGATTTATTTGCTCCCAATTGAAGGGTTTTGACCCTTATGATTGATATTTCCTAAGGGTATGGTATTTAACCCTTAGGGAGGCCTCTCAAGCCTTGAGATTTGTATGTACAAGCTTGGGAGAAATCCTTTTTAGAATCCATGTGAGGGCCATGAGATTCCATGTGATTTCCAGGGTTAGAAGGCCTTGGATTAGAATCCATGTGGAGAGGACACTTGGCATGACCCTTATGATTGATATTTCCTAAGGGTATGGTATTTAACCCTTAGGGAGGCCTCTCAAGCCTTGAGATTTGTATGTACAAGCTTGGGAGAAATCCTTTTTAGAATCCATGTGAGGGCCATGAGATTCCATGTGATTTCGAGGGTTAGAAGGCCTTGGATTAGAATCCATGTGGAGAGGACACTTGGCAAGCTCTCCTCACATTTCCTCCCTTGGCCTTGAGGTATATATATGGGTGGAGTTGGATGGGTGGAGGAGTACTCTCTCTTCACCTTGGTGGTTTTGCTAGGTAGTTAGTCTTTAGTAGCTTGTTACACAACATTGGTATCACGGGTAGAGATCCTACTTTTTTTACCCTCTTATTTCGTGATCATTTTGTCATGGGAGTTTGCTTTTACAAAAGCGACTCCTGCGCGAACGCTCTCCTACAGAGAGAGGAGGAAATCCCGAGAGAGACGCCACCGACGAAGTCCTTCTATCGAGGAGGAATTGCAAGAGCCAACAATCACGCATTTGAAAGTGTCATGGGCAGCCAGACTTAGAGAACAGATGCCCGACAGTCTACACGTAGCATGTGTAGCTTGAGCATTTGTGTCTCTTATTGATCGAATTAAAGTGACGATCTATCTTTTCTTATATAGAGTTTCAAATTGGATTTCACTTCATCTATGGGATAAAGCGGTACATGCACAGCTCACGCGAATTAACCAAGCCGTTTTCCTCTCTGCTCTTCATATTATGAGTGCACAGTAATCGTTTCGCTTTCCTTTTAATCTATTTGAATAGATATGCTCACACAAAAGAGCACGAGCTTTAAAATAGAGGACTTGTCACTATGCATTTTACTCTTTTTATGAGTTCAAAGATGGAGATGAATAAGTCCAAAGAGGCTTTCTTTTGAATGATCTGCTTGCCTCTCTTTTTGATAGAGATGATGCGACTTGAGAATCATGCACTTCTCTAATAAGAACCTCAAGCAATTAAATGCTTTTCATAGGGAGCCTAAGATAGAATGATCATAAGCTTATATTTTCCTTTCCTTAAGCAATCAGAAGGCCTATTTTCTATCAAGCAAGCAAGAGATCATATCGATTATGAAGGATAGACAAGAATTCTCAGAGCTTGAAGAAGAAAGTGTGCCATCTTCATTTTCAACTTCAACAAAGGAAAAGCATTTAAGCATGGATCAAAGCTAAGTATTTTTATTTTTATTTATTTTTTTATTTTTTTAATGCATTTGATACGTTATGAGATTGAAAGAATGCATGCATTATAGTACATAGAGTACTTTTAGTATCATGGATCTAAGAACATATCCATTTAACTATCGGCATGCATTGAATATGCATAGAACTCATTCTATATATAAATGATGTGGCATTCATTCAATGGGCAAGCATAGTAGAGCTTCATATATTATTGCAAGCATCATCGGGCATACAAGTAAGTATGTCCAAGCAAGAACAATGGAATTTCGAAGAATTATGATTGTCCAAGCTTACAATATCAAAGATGGCCCCACTATGCAAGTATACAAAGGATGGACGTAGCTTTCATGAAGGTAAGTGTTACTTTCAAATTGTTCTTGCCATACTAGAATAATGCATTCAAGAATGCATTTCAAATAAAATTCAAGTCCTAATGCTTATTGAATGGTGCATAGAATGATCCATTTGAAATATGCATTGAAGGCATAATTGAATAGAAAAAGGTTTCTCATTAGCACATAATGGAGTCAACACATGAAGGTTGTCAAAGTATGGAAATGGAATGCCCATCGTAGCATGGCATGAACATGAATGGAAAGCACAAACATGTATACATGCATTAAATGGAGTTCTAAAAGTGAACTCCATGCATGCTTTAAGGAGGGGTTCAATACTTGGACCTTATGCATGCTAAGCATTTTCAAGTAAAGATGTACTAGCCATGGACATACATTAAGTATGCATATCAGTGAATGGGATCATATATGCATGTGTTGATGGGACATGAGAGAGAAGTAACTTGAATAATTTTAAGGTTTTAAGATAGAAAAAATGACTTCTTCATATGAAGTCAGAAGCATAAATGTTTAATGGTGTTGTTAGGCCGCCGGATGGGAATATGTAATTTTATTTTTTCATATGCCCACGCACCGAAAAGGCGTATCGAATAGATATAACTTTTTATTCGTTAATGAAAAGGCAAGTACAACGTTTGCCGAGAGAGAGAGGATCGCCAGACTGTCTGTCTGGGCGATTACGTTGGGAAGCTATGTTGCAGAGTTACAAAAATC
The DNA here is from genome assembly GCA_020310875.1 of Ceratopteris richardii. Classification (NCBI taxonomy): domain Eukaryota; kingdom Viridiplantae; phylum Streptophyta; class Polypodiopsida; order Polypodiales; family Pteridaceae; genus Ceratopteris; species Ceratopteris richardii. The sequence continues at coordinate 157,059,457 of CM035408.1, read as the reverse complement.
TTGAGTCTCTGTTTGTTGTGTTACAGTAGTTAATCATTAACACAGCATTGCTCCGGTTAATATTAATAATTCTGTGCGAAGTCGTGGTTGTTAATTTGTGTGATAAGCATACTACGTCGTGATAATCTTGAGTTGGAAGACAATTAACTATTTAGTTGAATGTTAAACTGGGAAAATTAAATAAAGGGCCTCTACACTGTCAGAGCCCTATCCATTCCCAAGAACTCCGAAAAGAGACATTAAAACTTGCTTACGACAGCGCTTTTAACACTGGTGCCATCTGGGGGAAAATGGAAATAGATTTGGAATAATCAGTAAGTGAAGAGCAGTATCCAAGGCAAGCAATTGTGAATAGTAACCGCTAGTTGAAGAAGTGCTATATGCCGGTTACTCGTTCCGGTGAGTCCTACCCAAAGTATAAGAGAGATCAACATCCCTGGGAAGTTCCAAACTTATTAGGGACACCCCCGAGTGGTAGGAGTACAGGCCAGTTAAGTCCAGTTGCAGAAGGATCGGAGCCAGTCAGTAGTGATTCTGATGCTAGTTCGGTAACCCATGACAAGATTCCAGTGAATTCTAGTGTGAGTCCGGTACTTTTTGGAGAAGGTACAGTGACTTCTAGGTGTACAGAGACACAGTGCAAAGTCAGTTTTGCACTATCTGGTCCGAATTCGATCGATATCAGTGACAAGTTTGCAGTACCGGATGAGAACGTGTCCGATGATAGGGTAACTTGGTCCGATGAGACTTCGGTGAGTTCCGGTGGAAGTTCGGCATCACTCGGTGGCAATTTGAAGTTTTTCGGTGATACTGCAGTGCTGCCTGGTGGACACTTATTGCGTTCACCCCTTTTCGGTGCAAGTCTAACTACTTTCGACACCAAAGCTGAGGAAAGGTTACTGGATTTGGAGTTAAGCAAACTATTCGATGACATTTTTGGATCGGAAGGTAAGCAGGCTGACCATATAGATTCAGAAGGTAAAGAGACACCCCCTCAAACTTCAAGTAACAACAACACGATCAACAATAGCACCATGAGTGGCTCACAACAACAACAACCAACACCACCACAGTTGCAAACACAATTTCAGCAGCAACAACAACCAACACCATCACAGTCGCAACCACAATTTCAGCAACAACAACAGCAGCCACAACCAATCGTTCCACATCGACCGGTCCCAACCGGAGTGACCTATACAAAATTCGGTGGATTTTTGGGGGATGATCTCGACACACATGTTCGCACATTCGAGATCAGTTATGCAGTGTTGAACCACCCACCAGATCCGGCGTACAAGGCCATAGTGTTTCAGGCCACATTGGTTAATGAAGCAGCAAGGTGGTTGACAGAATATGATATTAATCATTTCAGTTATTATGATGATGTGAGGGACGCGTTCCTGCAGAGGTTTTGGTTGAAGAAGAACCCTGCAAAAATTTTTGACTATTTGTAGAACAATTGGCAGAAACCACACCCGAGTGTCCAGGAGTATGCAACACTGTTCAGAACTCACTTACGGTAGCTGCCTCCGGCACATGCCAACCTGCTAGACGATGTCATAACACAATGGTTCATTAACGGATTGAATCCACAGTTAAAACAGATTATAATCATTCGTTGTGTGGGCGAAATGACATTGGATGCTGTCATCGCAATGGCCTTGCAATTGGAGCACAAAGTGGGCGGGTTTACGGAGGATTTGGAATGGTTGAAAGCAAGTAAGAATGTGACTGAGGATCCGACCAAACAAGTGTATTGTACTAAGTGTAAGAATCCCGATCACACCAGTTCCACATGTGCTCTCAACAAATGTATTGTGCCATCTGTAACACGACAGGGCACTCAACAGAAACTTGTGCATACAATGCAAAGGTGCAGGGTAGAGAGGCAGTGTTGGCAGTATACGGGAAGAAGCAAGTACGAGCATACACGCAGATCTAGCACTAAGGCAACCCTTTATTTTTTTCAAAACCCTTACACCATTTAAACGTGATTCTCATCACTAAAAACCCCTGTAAATACCATTTTCACCTTTTTGTAGCTCCATTTTGTACAAGCTGAGTCCTCGAGCTTGAGGAGCCTTAGAAGTAGTTGCCTACTAATTCTCGTATTTTCTAGACCTCGTTTGAGCCCTCAAATAAGCCCTGGGACCTAATTTTTAACTAGGCCGGACACTAGGTCTGGGCAGGGCCAAAGCTAGTCAAAAACTATAAATAGAGCTAGAGAGCTCATTTTTGGGGGAGCTTCTTGTAGTTTTGAGCTTGTATGAGAACTTGGTTGCAATAGAAGTGATTCCATTGTCTTACTCTCTTTGTTCTTACTGTGTGTGCGCGTGTGTGTATGTGTGTGCATGTTAGTGTGCTTCGCACTCACACATTTGTGCCTTCACTTGCTCGAGGTCTTCATACCATCCTCATGTCTTCCCGGATTGACATTAAAGGAGGTGCTACTCATCACTGAGCTACACCAAATTTTGGCGCCGTTGCCGGGGATTCGAGCTTTGAGGACGAGCGTGTGATGGTAAGACGTAGCGAGGACGCGTTGGAATGGTAAGTAGTAGGTAAATTTCTGGTTTTCTTCTCCATCTCCATCTCCATCTCCATCTCCACCTCCACCTCCTTCTCCACTACATATTCCCTCTTCCTTGTCATTCTCCTCATTTGTTGTGTGTGAGTTTGAGAGAGAGCGAGCGCGTGCATTTGTGTTGTGTGTTTTTTGCATGTTTCTTGCAGGTACCAGCTCCATCACCATCTCCAGCAAGCTCAGCAGGTACAGAATCTTTCTGCACAGGCCCTGAGGCGTCGAGCTCGAGCTATCGCGACACTTCGAAAACTTCGACTAATCACGTTTCTGAGTGCACCGCGACACTGCGCAGGCCGAGAGCACCTAGGATCACTAGACAAAACTGAAAAATTCACCATATCCCGAGCTATCGCGACACCTCGAGGTATCGCGACACCTCGAAGTATCGCGACACACCGGACTATCACGACACACCGACCCCACGACCTATCGCAACACCTCGACCTATCGCGACACCTCGAGGTATCGCGACACTCACGACTTATCGCGACACCTCGGAGTATCGCGACACTCCCAAGTATCGCAACACTCCCAAGTATCGCGACACTCCCAAGTATCGCGACACTCCCACCTATCGCGACACTTCCACCTATCGCGACACTCCCACCTATCGCGACACTTCCACCTATCGTGACACTCCCACCTATCGCGACACTTCCACCTATCGCGACACCTCGGAGTATCGCGACACTCCCAAGTATCGTGACACTCCCCAAGTGTCGCGACACTTCCACCTATCGCGACACCTCGGAGTATCGCGACACTCCCAAGTATCACGACACTCCCAAGTATCGCGACACTTCGACCTATCGCGACACCTCGACCCGACCTATCGTGATACACGGCCTTAACGCATGAAAATTTTAGGGTTAATTTTGAGTGAAGTGAGGTATAGTTGGGCTTAATTTTAGGCACCTTAATATCACATTAGAGCCTTAGGAGTGGGCAAAAGACCTAGAAACCAGAGAGGGATCTCCTGAACCTTGAGAGCCTGTTTTGACCCCTAAGTGCCTGAATGGTCATAATTTTGCCATACGAACTCCGATTGATGAGATTTTGGTCTCGTTTGAAAGCTTGTTGAGAATCCTACGTGGACCTTGACTGGTTTTTTGTAGAATCATATCTGGGGTTTTAGAACATGTATTTTTAAGTTGGCCTTTAGGTTGAACTAAGTGGACATAAGGATTTGGGGGTACAGTGAGTTACTCCAAGGGGGGGCCTATAAATGTTGATGTGTGTCTTCCAATCCCTTGTGGTAATAGAGCTATATTGACTTGTGAACTTTTGCAGGAACATTGTGTGCAAGCAAGGCATTCCAAGGAAAGCTAGCAAGGGTGAGTACCAAGCTTGGGAGAAGGCTTCTTGGGCTTGTGTAGCAGTCTTGTCAACCAGCTAATTGAGGTTGGAAGATCTCTCAACCCTCCTTTGTCAATTCCTAGCCTAGGCTAAGCACGACTTAGGTGTGGTAATTAATTAGGACAACGCTAGGCACACATCAAGTCCAAGAGAACTAAGCAACTCAGTGCAAGCATTAAGTAGGACTTAAGTGCGAAAACCCTAAGGGACAAAAGTAAACTTGAATCGATCACTTATCAAGTGTGAAATTCACTTAAGCATTCCTGACAACGTGATACCAGACAAGATCATAAACATAATAATCAACTAAAAAGAACAAAGTGATTGGTGTCAATTAACCCGCAACGAGAGTGTACTTGGGATCAAGGGGGTAGAGAAACCAGGCATATGAACCTTAGGTCAGGTAGACACTTAGGCAGAGACAGACAAAGCCTCAGATCTTCTGAAGCTAGTGTCAATCACACTGCTAGGTCTTGGGCCCAGCAGTTGAGTGATTACCCATACACTCCACGATCAGAAGCGAGTGATTCTGAAATGTCCTATCACATGGAGAGACCAATAGGTAGTTCAGGGTTGGCTTATTTAGAAAAGCCAGAAGGACCTTACAAGACTCAATTGGAATACATCAGGACTAATCGTCTAGGTGCTCGCATCTACGAAGATGGCCTGAGAAGATCGGTGGTCCAGATTAAGAACCCCGATCAACCCCATGGACTAGAACACCCAGTAGTCAAGTTTGAGAATGGAGCATACCTAGATAAAGAGGGGACTATATATGTAGTCACCACTCTTCCTGATAGAACAGATGAGTTTGGAAATGTGATTGCGAAGACCGACATGGGTGATATAGAGCAAGGGAATGTAGAGAGAGAGCCAAGAACCCCCCGTGGTAAATCTGTCTTGACCAGAATCATGACTCCAGAATTGATTCCACAGGATAATAAAAGCATAGATTTGCTTTTAAACCGAGAAACTGATGAGGCCTTTTGGAGGTATAAGCCTACCTTGTCTCATGAAGTAGGTGCCCTCACAATCTATGAGTTTAAAGACCCTGATAGCCCAGGCAAAGTAACCTACCTAGACAATGCATCAGAGAGAATCTTCATGGTCACTGAGCATGGCAGACATGCCTACACTTGGAAGGGTGAATTTGTTTTTTCCCAACCAAGGTCTAATGTGTCCTTTGGTCACCAAGGAGCCGGGACCTCCCAGGCTCATGGAGTCCAAGGAGATAGAAGTAGAGATAGACCTGAAGTAACCTTTGCCGACCCCCAAGGAAGAGAAAGAAGGAGAACAAGCACGGATAGAGAGGAAACCGAGAGATTTAGAGACCCAAGAAACCAAAGAAATGCTGATGATTTTCCTTTGCCAAGGCCGAGAGAACACACTAGGACCCTGCGGCCAACTCAACTGGTGAAGTCCATGAAGAATTACTTCGATGGCACTAGTGACCCTTATGACCACGTGGCAGAGTTTAGGCAAGTCTTGAAAGCTGAACAGGTAGAGGACCTATTCACACAATATAATGCTTTTGGTCTAACCCTTAGGAACACTGCCCTCACGTGGTTCCAACCACTGAACGAGAGGCATTTCAAAAACATAGACCAGCTCTTAAAGGCATTTATCATCGAGTTTCCAAAGAGTGGAATCAGGCACAACACTTCCTCACTAATTCAGAGCTTCAAGCAAACACCTCAAGAGACAGTCAGACTAGCAGGAAGACGGTTTAGGCAATACCTAGAGAGATGCCTGATGCCGGAGTTACCCACACCAGCCAAGCAAGTGGCCTTGTTCTTAGATGGATTGTTGAGCACCAAGCTCAGGTCATATGTGTATCTGAAGGACCCCAGAACGATAGAAGAGTGCGTGCGCATGTGCATAGACATTGAGGACAATCTAGGTGAGGAGTTAGAACTATCAAAAATCTATAAGGATTCTGATAGCTCTAGCAGCCTCACAACTGGTCAATCCACATCCATTGAGGAACTTGCAGAGAAGGTAGCTCAAAAACTAGGTGTCTCTAACAAACAAATTCCGAGATTTGCCCCAGTTAAGCGGTGCTACACTTGTGGAGGTGACCATATGGCAAATGTATGTCCCATTATGGCCCAACCCCATGCGAATCCTAGTAGCCAGTACTGCACCATAGAGCGAAGGTACACCAACCACACTGCACAAGACTGCCAATATAACAAACAAACTGTTAGGAAAAATTACCCTCAGCCATATCCACAACAGGGTAGATACCAGAATCAGTACCCACCACAACAATACAACAGACCACAGCAAACTTATCAGCCACCTTATCAAGGGCAGCAGAGACCTCAACCACTCCTAGTGCAGCAACCCCCTGCTCCAACCAATGTGATCCCAGTGAAATATGCATCTGCTGAAGAAAATCCGAACAGAGCCATAGTCCCAGTCACCCCATTGCTATCAGACAGTGATCCAAGTGACCATAGTTTTGACTCCACACATATTGATAGCCCACAGGCTTACTACATGCAGTCATCCGAACATAACGATTCATACTATTATGAGGACCCAAGTGAAAATAGTGGGGAGCCTGAGTATGCTAATGTCATGTACACAAACCCCAACTCTAGACCTCAACCTAGGCAGGTACGACCCCCATTTCCTAGAGGACCATGCTTCAGATGTCAGGGAGATCACCTTATACGGGATTGTCCATTGCCTACCCCTACACAACCTCAACCAGTAACAATTCAGGGTTTCTGTCAAGACTACGGAAAAGAGCATCTCCTACGAGACTGCCCAAGAACCCTAATAACATGCCTAAAATCACTCCTATCAATGTTGTTGGATTAGTTGTAGACTCCACAGGGAGTGTGACTTCCATTGCACCTGTGCAAGTGATCACAAGAGCCCAAGCACTACAGCAAAACCAAGGTGTTGGTCAGGAAAAGAGCCCCGAGGTGAGTGAAACAGAGAGCATAAACAAAAAAAGGACTAGAGCTTGGAAGGATAGTCGTGAAAGAACGAAAAGGCAATGGGCAAAAAAGATGAGCGAACTTGAAGAAAGCTTGAGAGAAACCAAAGCAAAGATAAGTGAACTTGCATCTCAAAACCACTCTCACACCACCCCTCCACCACCTCTCCCTTTACCCGCCAATCCATCTTCTTCCATTCCCCAACCTTTCAATACATCACCCTTAACCCACCCACCACCCAGAGTAGGATCCGTCCTAGCCGATCCCACTCCCGAGGACCTAAACATGATGCTTAGAGCATATCAGGCCAGAATCCAAGAAGGGCCAAACGTAACTGATCATGAAAAGTGTTACCCTAGAGCAGAACTAGAGCTAGAACGAACCAGAATTTGTGCGAAGATGGTGGAATTGGCTCAGACTATGTTTGAAGCCAGTCGCCTCTTTAACATCTCTAGTTCAGCTAAGACGCAGTTACACTTTGATGGACTGCTAGAACGAATAGAGAGGCTAATTGCACAATCAGAAAAGGAACCCGCCTCTCAAAATAAGGGCAAGGCAAGTGAGAACGTGAGCCTACCTCCCCAAGAAGCCTACGTGCCTAACTCTACGGAGCTAGACACATCATCTTCTATGAATCGATTCACACCAGAATTCCTACGAGAGATTCAAGAAGACAAATGGGCTAAAGAAAGTGAAGTCCCCCCTCCCATTGATCTTGTGGATGATGCACACGATCAATTCCCACAGGACATCCCATCCATCTATGAGGAGCATGAGAGTACCCACTCTCAAGAGAGATTAGACTTTGAGTCTAATTCTCTACAAGAATTACCACATTTCACAGGCCCATGGGAAACCAAGTCTACTTGTCTGAGAGCGCCCACAGTCATGATAAGAAATGAAGCTTCTATCATACCTAGGAATACAGAGGTAGTAAAGAACACTAAAGTGCAGTGCAATCTCACTTTAGAAGAGCTACTCAAAGTTAAGCCAGAAGTGTGGAAACATGTAGCCAAACAAGTGCCAGACATAGCGAAATCGCGCTCCCAAGTAGGATCTCATAGAACAGTGCCTGAAATACCATTGGATAAGATAGGAGACATGAGTGAAGGAGAAGAAGGAAATACCTATCTCCTAGTTACCCATCAGGGTTACACAACCAAGGCGATTTTGGACTCTGGTGCAGGAGTTGCAATTGCTACAACTTCCCTTTGGAAGCGTTGGGGCAAGCCAGCACTCCGACCAACAAGAATGAAATTGCAGATGGCCGATGGTCATATTGAAAGGCCCTTAGGATTGCTGGAAGGAATAACTCTCACTACATGTGGGGTGGAGTTTGAGCATACTTTTGCTATATGCGACTTTAGCAAAAACCAAGCCTACGAGATGATTTTGGGAAGGCCATTTATGCGGCAATTGCAAGTAGTCCAGGATTGGGGAACCAATTCCCTGTATTTGCAACATCTAGGTGTTACAACCAAAGTCAATCTTAAGGATTACTCTCATAGAGACGTACCACCTATTCAATGGAATCCCATCCATAGAGCCAAAGATGACACTGAGTCTGTGCATTCCATAGGGTCCGGATCCTCGTGGATGCATGAAGACACCCACTTATGGATGTGCAAAGTGGCAATAGAAGAAGAGAAAAGAGAAAAAGCCAGAGAAGTATGTGCAAAAGAAACACATAGATCAATTCAAGACCCAGCCTATGCACCTGTAGTCTTTCCTGATGAGGAATTTGAACCCCATGGCTGGGCAGAAATCCTAGCAACAATGGATGTAGCCATCAATGAGGAGCAGTGGACACCTCACTGTGATGAGGATGGCTATGACATTTCCGTCTTTTCAATAGAGCCAATCATGGGAGATGCAGTTTTAGAAGAATGTGAACCTAGCCTTGATGCAATTGAGGATGTGAATGACTCCGATCTAGAGTCAATCATTATGGACCCACCTTTTGCATCAGATGAAGAATACTTCGATGAAGTAGAATTTCAACCCCAGAGGCACGGAGAGCTTACAAATGAGGTGAGGTTAGCCACACAAGTAGCTACTAAGAGCGGAGGAAAGAAAAGAAAGAAGAAGGAAGTCACTCCGGAGGCAGAAGAGTCCTTGTTTGAGGTCCCTGAAAACTTTAAAAAATATGAGATAGACGATAGGAGAGTCATGATAAGAATGCCTAAACGAGAGGCACAAGCAGGAGAGGCCTATGATAGCAAGGAAACTACCAAGAAAATAGTTGTCGCCATAGAAGAGGGAGAAGAAAGATGCACATACATAGGGCATGACCTGACGGAAGAAGAAGAACAAGAGTTGACAGCCTTATTGAGGGAGTACAGAGATGTATTCGCTTGGAGCTATAAGGACCTGAAAGGGGTAGACCCTGATATATGCTCACATACAATCCCCATGACCTCAGATGCCAGACCCTCTAAGCAGAAGCCCTACACATACAATGACAACTACGCTGCCAAGATTAAAGAGGAGATAGACCGCTTGGTGGAAGCCGGGTTTATCTATGAAATTGAGCACACTAAATGGGTATCCCCCATTGTAGTGGTGCCCAAGAAGAACGGCAAATTACGAGTATGCATTAACTTGAAGAAGGTTAATGTAGCCACTATCAGAGATAGTTATCCGCTTCCTATCACTGAGCATCTTTTAGAAAGGGTAGCAGGCAAGGAAGTGTACAGCTTCCTGGATGGGTTTTCGGGCTACAATCAAGTAGCCATTGCTCCAGAGGATCAACATAAGACGGCTTTTGCCATGGAGTGGGGCATATTTGCCTTTCGGGTAATGCCATTCGGGCTTACTAATGCACCTGCTACCTTTCAAAGATTGATGTGTCACGTGTTTAAAGAGTTCTTGAGGAAGAATTTGGAAGTCTATGTTGATGATCTGTGTGCTCATTCCAACATTAGACAGACCCATATACCTGAACTCAGACAAATCTTTGATAAATGCAGAGAATATCAAGTCTGCCTGAACCCAGAAAAGTGTGTTTTCATGGTCAGGCAAGGCAAGATTCTGGGACACATAGTGTCAAAGAATGGCATATCCACTGATGAAGAGAAAGTGAGAGCCATAGCGGAGTTACCTAGGCCAAAGAACGTCAAGGAAGTACAAGCTTTCATGGGGCATTGTGGTTACTACCGCCGGTTCATCCACATGTATGCTGTCATTGCAAAGCCCATGTACGAACTTCTGACTAACTTTGAGTGGACTGATGAATGTGAGAATTCCTTCCAGGAGCTTAAACGAAGATTATGTTCAGCACCAATCTTGACCACATCAGATTGGAGCAAGCCATTCCATGTTCATGTGGATGCCTCCAATTATGCTATTGGATGTGTACTTGCACAACCTACGGGTGAAGGTAATCTGGATCTCCCTATTGCCTATGCCAGTAGACAATTGAATGCTGCTGAACGAAACTATACAACCACCGAACGAGAAGGATTAGGCATGGTGTACGCGGTTAAAAAGTTTAGACACTATTTGCTTGCAAATAAGTTCAAATTTTTTACTGATCACCAAGCTCTACTGTACCTGGTAAACAAGCCGTGTAATACAGGTAGTAGTGAGGAAAGGCAGGACTCATTTGAGAGCAGACCATCTCTCTAGGCTCACATCAGGAGAAGCCCCACAAGGAGTGTCAGATGACTTACCTGATGCTTACTTGTTTAACTTGGAAGTTGTACCACAGTGGGCTAAGCCATTAGTGCCAGTATTAACCTACGGGCCTAACCACTCAGTAATGGCCACACAGGATAGAGAGGTAGTAAAAGCCCAAGAGTATCACATCATGGCAGGAAGTATGTACAAGCACAGGGATCAAGGGATCTTGGCTTGTTGTGTAGAAGAGGATGAGTACGCTAAGTGGTTGCAATTAGCACATGTAGGTGCATTAGAGCAACATTACTCAAAACAACGAACCCTACAGACCCTGAGGAGACTAGGAGTGCATTGGCCGACTATGGAAGCTGATGTCCAGAAGTTGTGCAAGGAATGCCCAATCTGCTGCACTAAACCACCTGTGGAACATGCCACTCTTTATCAAGTGTCCATGGTGCCGGATTGGAGTGAACCCCTAGTATCCTTCCTAAGGACGAAAACATTCCCTCCAGACATGACTATGACGAGGCAAAGAAGTCTAGAACAAGAAGCCCTAGATTACTCACTCATTGGTGATAATCTATACAAGCGTGGAAAAGACGGTTACCTAAGACTATGTGTCCATGAGAGTGAATATTTAAAGATCTTGGAAACTGCTCACCAGGGTGTAGCAGGAGGACACTTTGGTCCAGATAGGGTGATCAAAGCAATTCTATTTGCAGGATTTTGGTGGCCCACCCTTCACATGGATGCACATACCTATGTGAAGAGGTGTGAGATTTGTCAACGAACCCAGTATCCTATACGCAAAGATGAGATGCCACTGAAGCCCATGATGGGCGGACGTGCATTCTCTAAGTGGGGAATAGACTTTGTAGGTCCTATTAATCCCCCAGCTAAGGGTTCCCATGCTGAGTATATCATCGTTGCCACGGACTATCTAACCAAGTGGGTAGAGGTAAAAGCCACAACGAAGAACGATGCTCAAACAACAGCAAAGTTCTTATTTGAAAATGTGTTCACCAGGTATGGATTACCTATAGAGCTAGTCAGTGATAGAGGGACTCACTTCTTGAATGAAGTTATTGAAAATCTGCTCCAAGAATTCTTGGTAGTACATAAGAAGTCTGCCCCCTATCACCCACAAGCTAATGGCCAGGCTGAGAGTACAAATAAGATCTTATGCAATGTACTGACGAAATTAGTAAACAATAAACGTTCTGATTGGGACAAACAGCTACACCATGCTGTTTGGGCATACCGAGTGGCTTATAAAACGGTACTCCAAGCCACACCCTTTCAGATGGTGTTCGGTCAGAATGCGGTGCTACCCTTGGACTTTTTGATACCTACATTGAAAGTAGCACAGGAGCACGAGTGGACGGCCCATGAACTCTCCTCTCTAATTTTTGATCTTGAACGTCTAGGTGAGACACGATTGACAGCTGCAGCAGGAATCTATGCAGCGAAGAAGAGGCAAAAGGCATATTTTGATACACATGTGAAGGATAAAGGCTTGAAATCAGGAGACCTAGTCCTAGTCTACACATTGAAGCAGCATGCACGAAAATTAGAGAAAAGAGGCTATGGACCTATGATCATAAATAGAATTTCAACTAGTGGGGCAGTACAACTAGCCACTTTGGAAGGCGATATTCTCCCTAGCTACATAAGCGGATGTAGAGTCAAGTTATACCAAGAACCCCTGACTGAAGAGATGTTAAATCGGCTCAACACGGCCAAGAAACGTAAAGAGGAGGAAAAATGAATTCGAGAAGAAGCACAAGCAGAGGCCTTAGAGCGCATCCGACGAATGAAATTGAGGAGGCAAGGGAGAGATCAGCCTATGATTGACACTCAAGAGTCTCCAGGCTATCACATGGCCATGTGCGAGGCTTCAGGTGAACGTACCCATAAGATAGTGGATCGGCGACCTTTTGTAACCCTAGAAATAGGACAAAGATACAGCACAACCAGCGTGAGAGCTTTAATTGATTCAGGAGTAGCCACTAGTGCAGTTCGGCTTTCCTATTGCCAGCAGCTGCAATTGGAGGTAAAACCCCTAGAGGCATATCTGATAGGATTAGGAGGTGTTGAAACCCCTTGCATGGGAGAGGTGGATCTACCCCTCTACATTCAGGAGGTACTAATGCCAGTAAGAGTGCTAGTATGTGAAGTCGAGGATCTTACTGAGCCTCTTGTCTTAGGCCAAGACTGGATCTATGATCACGCAGTCGACCTCAACCTAAGAAGTGGACTTCTTCAGGCTTGGGTAGGCCAAAGCCGTCTTACGATTGAATTAGAAAATCAAGCACTCAAACCAATAGAACAAGCACCAACTCCTGGTCCCTCCAGGAATCCACATAAAGATAATGATGCTCTTCTTGTCCAAACTTCTATGGTGCAGAGGATTGTCAATTTTACCAAAGGTACACGAGTCAATGAGGAGTTCGCAGCGGGGTCAAAGGAGATTCTAAACATGAAGACCAAACACTATACAACACGAAGGAGGCCATTGATCAAGAAGTAGGAGCGCCAACTAGTGCAACGTGGAATACCTCGTCACACGAAGCAGATCTGGATACGCAAGGATGGAAAACCCACAGCTCTAGTAGCAGACTCTCGAGGAGGCAACAAAAAAGCCACACCATCAAGGACACAAGTAAAGGAGTACCCTAGGCGACCTCCTAGGCACACCACGTCTATTTGGGTCCCCAAGCGGTCAATAAAGGCTAGCCCCAATGCTGGAATCATATGGGTGCCCAAGGCCTGCTTACGTGCCCAAATAGCTCCAACTCTAGTCACTAACATAATTCACTATCCACAAGTCCTCTCAAAAAGCAATGCAGGAACTCTACCTAAAGACCACCCTAACCCACACTCACCCAAATCGAGGAATGTCTGGAAATGGGTGCCCAAAAGGCCCCAACTCCATCACACTCTAGTTCATAAATCTCTACCTGTCTTTAGCTCTAAGAGCTACGAACCCTCTATCAAAGTTTGGAGAATTAAACCATGTATCAAACCCCCTGACCCAAATTTTTGTAAATCCATCCACTCTGACATAGGTGCATTCTAAGTCCATTGCATAACCAAAGTAGGCATCTAGGATGATACTGACCTCTAATTACCACTCACATCTATCACAAGCACTTCACCTCTGACAACTAACCTTCAGGATTTTCATGTTAGTATTGTGAAGGGAACACCATTACATGCTGTTTCCTATGCAACACTAATGTGCCTTTCTTCTTCTAGCAGATAAGCACCCGATTCCCATGGCAGCAGCAGCAGGCACGAGTTCTCAGGCAGGCACCAGCACTCAAATCAATTGGGATACCATGCCTGTGGAGGTTCCACTGACAACTAGGCCGGAGGAGCTTGTGAATGTAAGAAGAATTCCCATTCCGGATCCACCAAGTGGCCTAACAGAAAGAGTAAAGGGGCATTCTCATTGGTTCAATGAGATGCCAGGAGATTTGGGAGACGCAGATCATATCTGGGAATCCAAGATGGAATGTGGAGGAGTGTGGTGGACCTTTCAGTTCTTCTCACGGGAATTTGAAGCATTGCAAAATGCAGCTCCTCTTCAGGATATTTGGCAGAAAGCGGGATTGCAAGATTACTTTAGTGTAGCTTTGCCTAGATCGAATTTTCTTAGGTGCTACTACTTGATTGCCACACTGAAGCCGACAGGAGATAAAGATCATTCAGGCACATTCTGGGTGCCCTCCCTATCAAACCAGGAGGAAATGAAGAAGTTTGAGTTAAATGTTACTTTAATCAGGGAAGCTCTTCATATGTATGGCACCCATGTGCCTTCCGATCGTGATCCCTTGATACCCGAGTCAATGAAGAGCAACAGAATCAAGAAGTTGAAGGACATGTGTGCCCTCACCCCTAACATCGCCATACCCCTGCGAATGTGCCTTCAACACTTTGCATTTCCAGCTCAAGACCGCTTTACCCAACCTCACAAGAAAATATGGTATGGATTATATTTAGCAGAGACTGGAAGCTTGCCAATTAAGATGCCTGTATGGATTCTGGACCAATTGTATGAAGCAGGCAAGTGAGGTGTGAGGAAGCATACGTTACATGGCTGCTGTGCGATTACCAGAATTATTTATAGATGTCTTGCATATGACGTGCCAATAGCCAGGGCCCTTAAATATTCACAACTGGAGTTTTTCAAGGGGCGGAAGTCAGGGAATCAACCTGCGAAAAGAATGCGTGGATCACTCTCCCAGGTCATGATCCCTCACGAGGCCACAGCCGACGCTCCCCCTAGAGAAGAAGCCCAAGTAGCACCTTTCACGGTACATCTCCAAGGAACTCAATCAAGGGGCGTGGTACAGCCCACCCCATCCGCCCCTCCACTACCGACCGATGCCGAGTTTGCATCTATGGCCACCTTAACTGAGGATCCCAATTTTGATTTTGAAAGCTTCCTGCAGACGGCGCACTTATCTGATAGTGAAGATTTTCCTGACAATGCCGATCCGGGACCATCATTCCGAAGAGAGCAGCCACAGGGCGAGGCAAGCAGGGTACATTGGGGAGATGAGGCACAACATCCTCATGATCCAAGCACACAAAATCAGGAAGAAGAACGGGGAAATGAACCAGAGGAGAGTGAAGAGGAGGCCCCTGCCTACACGGCACAACTCAAACGGCTATACAAGACAATCAAGCAGGTACAGAGAAGACATAAGATGACAGAAGAGGCGAATAGAGCTCTAGTGAACCAAATGCTTCAAGCCGAGAATGTAGACTCACATTTTGTTGAATCATTGAATCTATTGGCGGAGACATGTGGGATCGGGGAAGCATTAAGGACAATGGTCTATCGGGAGAACCCTACCTATGATCAACGAAGGATTGATACACGGCCCCGACGAGGAAAAATGATTCAAATGGAAGTCTCTACTGCCTTGCCTACCACAATTTCAGAGGATGTTCACATGACTAGCCCAAGTCCCACTGACGAACAAGATGTAAATACACAGGTACCATTTCCACCGTCACCTTCCATTCAACCCTCAGAACCCTTCTCCACTAGTCTTTCTGAACAACCGATATCCACCCATCATGAAACCATTGTACACACCTCCGTTTTTACATCCTTCCCTTTACCCACATCCATCACTTCCGCCCAAATTTTTGAACCTCACACCGGTCATCCTGCCACCGATCAAACCATAATAGGTCACCCTTCCTATCTCCCTGCCCTTGGACAACCACTTGCCACTAGCCAGACCTTATCCCATCCTTTTCCATTCACCCACACCCAAACCCTATCCACCACTTCCCTTGTAACTGCCTCAGGCTCAACCCAAATCACACAACCGTCATTCTGGACAAACCTTGTAAATATACTCCAACAGGTTGAGAACTATAATAAAAATTCCCTTTCCCAACCCCACTCCCCCACATTCTAACACACCACCTACCGTTCCCGTATTCACAATTCACACTTCACACACTCTCACCTCCGATCCCATGGATATTTCACCATCCACAGGAGCACCCACCACCACGTCTGTTCCACCATCAGCACATTTCACTTCACTCATAGGCACATCATCCACTTTTCCCTTTCCCACCTCTCGACCCTTTGCATGTTCCACCTCTACCCATGCATCCACATCATTTAGTAATGCACTAGACACCATGGTTGAAGCGGCCACTCAGCTTAAGCAAGAGTATAAGCTATTAGAAGAAAATAACACAGAGTTGTGCAATCTCTCGGCTCAACTCCAGGCACGAGTCGATGCCTTGGAACTAGGTAATACAGCACTACAACACCAGGTGACTACCCTCCAACAATCGAAGACAGAACTCGAAGCTAAGTATGCAGAGACAGGCAAAGCTATGGAGGAACAACTCAGAGAACAAATGGGCCACAATGCGAGACTTCAACGCAACATGGCCCTATTACGTCGCCATCTAGTAGCGGCTCAAGAAGAGAACCGAAGGCTACAACAACAAAACCAAGAGAACCTAGAAGCGGCCATGGAAAACACCCCGGGAGCACCTATAGACCCTGCAAAATTCCAGGCTGTCCCCTCAGAGCATATTCAACAGGTTTTAGAAGGCTATGCGACCCTCTTGGAAGCCCATGATCAGTTGGCAGACCAGATAAAGGAACTACAAGGATCCAAAGTACTGACAACACACCCACCCACACCTAAAGAGACGGTCGATGCCGCTACTTCGCCAGAACCTGAACCTTCTACCAACAGTGAGGTACTTGAGCTACGGCAACAGATTGCAGAGTTGAAAATCAAGTTGTTACAATATGAACAACCTCCTTCCCCACCTGAGCAACCCATAGAAGAAGAAGCAGTTATTATTCCAGTGGAGGAAGCATTTGAAGAGAACTATGAGCCTCAACCTTTTCCAGGAGGCACAATCACTGAGGAGGGACAGGACACTTATGAGGAACCCCCATCGGCATGGATGAAACAGGTAGAAGAAATGGGGCAGACTCATGAAGAACGTATCTCCTACCAGATGTTGGCCATGAAGACCATTGAAGAAACCATCCTTCAATCAGACTACTTCAGACATCTGGCCCCTAGAAGACTAATAACCAGCTCAGAATTACAATATAAGCCATACTTTGTACTGTTGGCAGACTACAACGCCGAGATCAAACGTAAGACCAACAAGTACCCAACTTTCGCAACACAATTTGAACCTAAGGACATTCCAGAGGAGGCGCGCAAAGGGAAAATACACCAACCCATCTGGAGGCAAAAGCTATTGGAAACCTATCCCGAGATGCTACGGACATGGGACCACGCGCCCATGCATTTGAAGTATAACAATTGCTATGGACCAGTGCAACGGAGAAGAACATGGAAGTCATTTGCCATCAAAGTCAAGAACAACGCCAATTGCAAAGAATGGCTCAATTACCCTGCCATTGCACCCCCAAACGGCACGCCTACTGTAGCCTACATGATGGCTACCATCAGACATTGGCTTCCACGCCTCCACCCCATGCCAGATGTGGCTGCCCAGGTGATGCTCAAGATCTTTGATATGATGCAGGTTGTGCTCAAAACTTTCCGCAATGTATGTCATATTCAACCTCTGATTCCCAGGTTTGTTAATGGTAATTACGACCTGCTATATGATATGAGCACCACCCCGAGCATACGAGTTGCTTATGCATGGCACGCACGCATCAGATATCTCCCTGCCTGCTACAAGCAAACTTTCGATGAAATGTTCACCACGGGGTTCTGGGAAGCACACTCAGAGGTGTTCGCGCCACGGCCCACCCATTTGTTACACCTCTTTGCATGCGAACAAACGATGCACTCAGAACTCTACACAACGCCACAGCCGGACATACCGGGCCCAGTCAATTGGGATACCCTGCAGAGAGACCTGATCCGAGGGCTGCGAATCAAAGAACATGATGTGGGAGCTGACATTCTCCAGGACTATATTGATTAACCCGCAGATCAAAGGTCTGTCAGAGGCGACAGACGCTAGGGGGGGGGAGAGTGTTGGCAGTATACGGGAAGAAGCAAGTACGAGCATACACGCAGATCTAGCACTAAGGCAACCCTTTATTTTTTTCAAAACCCTTACACCATTTAAAAGTGATTCTCATCACTAAAAACCCCTGTAAATACCATTTTCACCTTTTTGTAGCTCCATTTTGTACAAGCCGAGGAGTCCTCGAGCTTGAGGAGTCTTAGAAGTAGTTGCCTACTAATTCTCATATTTTTTAGACCTCGTTTGAGCCCTCAAATAAGCCCTGGGACCTAATTTTTAACTAGGCCGGACACTAGGTCTGGACAGGGCCAAAGCTAGTCAAAAACTATAAATAGAGCTAGAGAGCTCACTTCTTGTAGTTTTGAGCTTGTATGAGAACTTGGTTGCAATAGAAGTGATTCCATTGTCTTACTCTCTTTGTTCTTGCTGTGTGTGCACGTGTGTGTGTATGTGTGTGCATGTTACTGTGCTTCGCACTCACACATTTGTGCCTTCACTTGCTCGAGGTCTTCATACCATCCTCATGTCTTCCCGGATTGACATTAAAGGAGGTGCTACTCATCACTGAGCTACAGGCAGTAAATGCCATAATACAAGAACCGGGCCAGCCAGCCACCCATTATGTACCGCCACAGTTGCGAACCAACCAGTTGCAAGGATATAGGAACTATCGGGGTCAGCGTAACAACAATTTCAATCAAAATCGATGGCAAGTAGGTACATCGACTGAAGGTACCTCTCTCCCACCCCCTCGATGTCATTTTTGTGGCGAGGTTGGGCATATTCGTAGATTTTGTAAAGAAGCCACAGCATACGATAAAAGAAAGAAGGAAAGACAAAATCCGATGACAAATATGATGTATATTTCCCCAGTTGAGTCACAAGCAGCCGTAGTTCAGACAAGATCGGGTAAACAGTTGCAACCAGAATCTGAAGCTTTTGAGCCCGGAATTCGTGAGCAACAGCGGATGTTTGCAAAGGCTAGTCAATGGACAATTAAGGAGCCAACGGTATTCCCTGATCCAGTTCCGGTAACACAGGTTCCTCTGCCAAATACAAGATCAATGCACAGAATTCGGCCCCGACCACATCAGAATCACCATCAGAGTCGGTTATAACCACAACACAAACCGACCAAGTATGGGAGATGATATCCAAAGCCTCAATCACACTCCCTCTAGGCCAACTGCTCACCCTAGTTCTTGGAGTAAGACAGCAATTTCACGAGCAGGTCAGCCCTGGCTCTTTTTGTACTCCGGCAACTGCGACCATACAACCTGAGATGGATCCTACGGTGGATCATATTGTACCATTGATCACCGTCTGGTATAAAAACCAGAAGATCACACAAGTTTTAATCGATGGAGGGTCTGGCGTGAATATTGCAACAGCCGCACTCTGTAAGAAACTGGGTTGGAACCAAATTGAACCAGTGCAGTTCTTTGTGCGAATGGCGGACCAATCCCAAGTCCATCCGGTGGGACTAGTACGTAATATTCCTATTACCCTGCAGGGAACGACATTCAAAATGACCTTTGTAGTCCTGGAGTTACCTGAATCTAGCCTCGAGTACAACTTACTTTTCGGTCGGCCATGGCTCAAGCAAGCCAAAGTCGTACAGGATTGGTCAGCTCAAGAGTTAATTTTCAAAGGCAATCATCGGAAATATGTAGTTACATTGGATGCTATGCAACCCTGTGATCTACACGCACGACCATATGTAGCCGAGCGAGTCCATATGTTGGACGGGCTATCTGATGATGAGGAGGAGGCTTTCCTCAAGATCAACAAGGACCTTATCCCATTAGGTACTGTAGACTTACAGGCGGTAGCAGATAAATGGAGTCTGACAGCTTGTATAGTCCTACCAATGACCGGAGACGCAAAAGCAGATGATGACATAACTATGGATGAAGCGACCTTACAACAATTGTTGCAGCCAGCTAATGACTTGGCCAAGCCTCGACAGTTTTATGTACCGGAGGATCAATTGGTAACATACAACTTGGGTGATACGGTCAACCCGAGACCAGTTAAAATTAAGGCAGGATTAGCAAACAAATTCCAAGATGATTTGGTACAACTCCTGTGTGAGTTCTCAGATGTCTTCGCTTGGGATTACAAAGCCATGAAAGTTCTTGACCCACAAATTTATCAACACCGGGTGGTGCTGAAGCCAGATGCGCGACCCTTCAAGCAAGCCAGCTACCGGATGAATCCGCTGTCAGCGTGAAAGAGATACGGCTGGTGGATCAAGTCAACCGCTAGAAATACGGCGCACTCCGGGTGCTTGGAGCAAACTCAAGTACTTTGTAGACTCAATGAACTTATTAATCATACATTTGCAAAACACTTCATCATATTTGTTTTCAAGATTTTTATAGTCAATATCATTCATAAAGGATTCATACAACATTCATAAGGTATGGAAATTGTAAAGACAATTTTGCAATAACTGTGGAGCAATTCCCAAAGGCAGAGAATTGATGTTTGTAAGTTCTAGACGTCTTTATCAAGAACAACATCGACTATATGCAATGATCCAAGCGTATGTTGCGATTACTAGTGCAAATTTTTCTGTTGACTGAATAATTCAACTGCTAAGATTGCATAAAATTTCTATAGTTCCACGATCTTCAGAGATTACCGTAGTCCGATCCGGTCATTCACCATAGCATTGATGTGTAGTCGGTACGAAAGTTACAGAGATTTAGCAGATAAACACTGTTTGTTCAGAGTGAAATGCATAACTCATCAGACGTGCATATGCGTCTTATCCTAGTTGTTCGAATGCAATGCTGAACAGATTTTAACGTTGACAGAAGATACAAGCATCGATTGTGACTGATTAATCCTCCAGATACAAGAATTGACGATGAAACATATCAGGGCACTAAACTGTGCGCAAAGGTTGGATTCATACTACCAATAAAGGTATGATAAACGCTATCGTTGTCCTTTCGCACAATGAATTCATATGGTAAAGTAATCTATTCTTGCGTCTCTAATCGCATACACCTCCATTCCTTAACGAAAAGAAATCAAATTGAATGCGCAGTTTAGTATGAACGTACAGTAGCTTCTCGCATTTGATAAAAGTGAACATGGCTTGTTAGCCGATAGATAAATCCATCATCCTTTGGTATAAATAAATTCCATTTGAGCACCATAAGAGTGGTCGCACTCGTATCTTGTTAACTAAAAGAATATCATATAGCTTACGCATGTCTAGGAATATCCAACAATGTTTCACGTACAGTTATGAGCACAACGTTTATGGTGGTTAGCTCATCTAGCGATGTCGCTTAACAGACTTATGACCAGTACCCCGCGGAAGTATGAATGGACTAACGAGTTTCAAATGGCATTTGATCGTTTGAAGGTCTTATTGACACAGGCTCCGATCCTGCAACCGCCTGATTGGGAACGTCCATTCCATGTCTTTGTGGATGCTTCAGACATAGCGATTGGCAGTGTGCTAATGCAACAAACTGACAAATGGTTTCAACCTATGTACTATGCGAGCCGCAGATTAGCTCTTGCAGAAAGGAATTACTTCGTGATAGAACGCGAGTGTCTTGGTTTGGTATACTCTGTTAAGAAATTTCGGCATTACTTGTTGGGACGAAAATTCACTTTCCATGTGGATCATGCCGCACTCGTGTATTTGGTTCGGCAACAACATTTAGGTGGCAGATTGGCAAGATGGGTTTTATTACTACAAGAGTTTGATTATGAAGTTATTCACCGACCCGGTATGGCACATGTCTTAGTGGACTTTTTATCTCGACTCGATTCTGGTGAGTCTCCAATAGGTGTTGATGACACTATGCCGGCTATTTATGTCACCGAGGCGACTCTCGAAGAATCTACAGACCTTCCTGTTGCCCCTACATACTATGATACGTTAATGATTTCTCTCACTGAGGGTTGTCTACCTCCTGATACTCCCGTTGCTCTACACTGAAAAATTGCAGTTTACAGTCGACGATTCCGGTTGATTGTGGGACAACTGTATTACATGGATCATATTGGTGTCTTGCTCAGATGTATCCCTCCACATGAATCGACATCAGTTATTGCCATGGCTCACTCAGCACCCACTGGAGGACACTTCGCAGCTGATCTTACTCACCGAAAAATCTTACAAAGTGGGCTCTGGTGGCCTACCATGTACAAAGATGTTCAATTTGTGCAGCAATGTGATGTCTGTCAACAATCTGGACAGCCCTTGCAGTGACATTTCTTTCCTCTACAGCCTGTCCTGCCACTTGAACCCTTTCAGAAGTGGGGTTTAGATTTCATTGGTCCCATTTCACCCCCTCACCAACAACCAATATAATTTTACATGTACCGACTATGCCACTAGGTGGGCGGAAGCTTGGTCTTTATGTTCTGCCACAGCTGTGTCGGTGGCTAAATGCTTGATGAAGGATGTCTTCCCTCGATATGGCTTACCTCTCAAAATAGTGACGGACGAGGGTACACATTTTGCAAACAACTTAATGCAAGTGCTGACTTAGACTTTCCAGATTGTACACAAATTCAGCTCACCTTACTATCCATGTGCCAATGGTCTGGCTGAAAGCACTAATAAGACTCTGTTGCATATGCTCCGGAAATTGATCTTGGAATGTCCTAAAAGCTGGGGACAACTCTTATCTGCCATATTGGAATGACTCCGTTTAAACTTGCTTATGGAATGGAAGTTATTGCACCAATGGAAGTGGTGGTGCCGAGCTTGCGAGTCGCCTTATCTCAGAAATTGCTGCCGGAAGAATCTTTTTCATTTCGGTTGGATGTGCTCAGATTGTTGGATGAACAACGTTGGGAAAGTTTTATGATTCTTTAAGAAGTTCAGTTACGCTAAGCCCGTACTCATGATCGCTTTCTAAAAACCCCAAACTGGGAAAATTAAATAAAGGGCCTCTGCACTGTTAGACCCCTATCCATTCCCAAGAACCCTGAAAAGAGATTAAAAATTGCTTACAGCAGCGCTTTTAACGGTGTGATGAGATTATGAGACTCAATGCCCATTAACTTTTATGCTTTTTATATGTTGGCTTAATCCAAAGCCAAGAAAATTTATTATAAATAGAAAAACCTTAAGTTTCGAGTCCTACTTATGGACCTTGACGTTCCATAATACCCATGGCATGCCTGATCAGCAAGGCCAAGGACTTAGGTTACAAACTAAGCAACGTTAACCATAGGATAGTGGTAATAAGAAATTGGATTGAAAAACATCCAAAAGAGAAATGAGAAGCCTATATGAGGCCCTACACACATGGGGTAATTTTTCATTGTGAAGGATGTTAAGAAGTTCAAAATCTGATCATTGAGGATAATGATCACACAAAATGGGGGAAGAGAATATCGTAAAATGACATATTAAGGAAAAAATGGTTGAACCATTTTTACCATGTAAGTGTTCTCTTCCCCGATAAGCTTCTTCCTTCATTGACAAGAGGTAGGATCCATTTGGAGCTTTGAGAAAATTGCTTCAAGAATGAAGAGTTGTATCTCATTACGCATATCTAGAGAAGAGGAAGATTAAGGGGTTGAAAGAAACTCTTAAGAACACTACTCCAAAATGTGCTCTATGAGTAAGAGACAATTTATCAGGATGGTTAAAAAGGTAACCATTTAGCAAAACTTATGATTGATTATATCCTTTGATATAGATGCCTACTTATGTCAATAGATAATATCTAGTATGAGAATATTAGCTCTATTATCAAATGACATAAACAAAGATAACTTTGATTGCATCTACTCAATGAAATAGTTCAATAAAAGCTCAATTTTCAAAGTCTTCTCAAGAACAAATCAAGACTCTGTGAGAATGTAACTTACAAAGATTTTGATTATATTTGATAAGACTAAAATGAATAGAGTTCAATCCTTGAGCAAGAGCTAAAGTTGTCTACACTAAGGTGAGATTGTAAATCGGATGGTATGGGACATCTAGGTTTACAATATCACTTAAGTGGGTTCAGTGTTATGGGACACTAAACGTAAGGATAATGGAAGCTTAAGCTCAAGGATATTGGAGAGCTTTTTCAATCAAAGATTTAGCATAAATGAACCTCCCATTTGGATAGGAAATTAAAAGAACATCAATTCCTACAGTTTTTGAGGACGAAAATTCTTAAAAGGGGGGAAGAAAGGTATCATAAATATGATACTTCTAAGCAAAAGATATTCCTTAACTCTTTCAAGAAAGTTAAGGAGTATATTAAATGTCCAAATACCTAAGTGTGTTTGAGCTAAATCTCAAACAAAGTAAGAACCAGATATGCAAGAAGGGAATTCATTAAAGGATTCCAATTTGGCAAGTAAATTAAGGTAAGCTAACCAAAGACTTGAAGCATATTTAGAGTACGGTATTTAAGAATGGATAAAGATGGATCCAAAGTTTGGATCGATAAGCATGGCAAATTGCTTAAGTCAAAAGGGTGACATATAATTGTTGATCCCTAAGAGGAGAATAGTTAATGGTTTGAAGAACATCAACATGATGTTGAAGACTTAAGCAAGGATATCAACTCATGAAGGTATGAGTTGAAGATCCCAAGAAAATCCCATGGGCAAATATTGTTGAAAAAGGGATCTAAAGGGAAAAAGACTTGATCTTATCTCATATTAAATTAGCTATAGGAATTTTGAGTAATCCAAGTGATCTAACTTGGTCAAATATATCAAACCCTTTATGGTTGGATAATCCAAGTGACCTGTATTGGTCAAAAAGTTCAAACCCTTTTATAGTTTGATACCAAGGAAAGTTCAAAGGCCAACTTAAAGAGACCTTTTAGATTGAGAAACCTTAGTCTTTGCTCTCGTGATTATGATGCCAAGGAATCCCAAGATGGAATAATCAAAGAGCATAAAAAGGACAGAAAAATATGGAACATTGAGGATGTGGTTCTACGGATTGGAGAAAGAACTCACTGGCATGGGATAGTGAGAACTAACTCCCATTGAGAATTTTCTCTGATGGCCAGAGAGAAAATAGGCTTAAGATCCGATAGGAAACATCAAGGTAAGCCTTAAAGATAAGACCATTTAGATTAAGGTCTTAGGTTCATTATGAGGTGTAGAAATGTACCTCCTTGAACCAATTTAATACACTTGGTTGTATGAACAAAAGGGTAAATAGAATAAACATGACATTTACCCTAGAAAAGGCTATCCTTTATCCTCTTAAGCAGATGCACTTTTCTTAATAAAATACATAGCCAAATTGTATATGGAAAAATAAATTTGGATAAATAAGAGGGTAAAGAATTTTGGGAGTTTACCAAGTTAAACTCCAAAGTAAAGTCAAGCCTATTCAAGTATAATAACCTTGAATGAAAGAATGATCTGTAAAAGATCTTCTTTTGAATCTTTGGTGAGCACAAGTGATTCAAGAATGTTCCTAGCAAGATCTGAGATATGCTGCCTAGAAACAAGTATCTTTCTTGCAAGTCCTTGGAACTAAAGCTACAAAACTTGAATCATCTTAACTCGATCCAATAGAAAATCTAGAGGGTATCTTGATGGCTTGATAAAATACTGTTACTCAATTTTGAGGATTTGAAGGAATCGGTTTATTAAGATTTATTTCTCTTTGCAAAGCTTTGGTGACCTTCGAGGTTAGTATACATAACTATCTAAACCATAGTTTGTTCAAGAGAGTTAGTACTGATTCTCATTGGAAGAACAAGGCTAAGATAAAACAAACAAAGAACATGATAGAGACCTAGGAGAATAGTCTACCAAATAATTCCAATTCCTAAAGTCATCTTTGGATCTAAGTCTTGAATGTCAAAGATCTTCCAAAAGGAGTTAAACTATGCAAGAACAAATAAATGTTCCAAGGTTTAATGGAGGATGATCAAGATCAGGATCCACGAATAGAAATGAACTTTCAAACTTGGGTGTATTATCCATCACTCAAAATACTTGAGCATTATGTTTCAAAAAAAGTGGGATGAATGATATAAGTCCACCTAACTTGCCTAAGAATGAGAAGATAGTATTTCTTCTCATTTATTAAGCATGTTTTGGCAGGGACTCACTAGACCCACTTTGTTAAGTTCATATCTTTAGCTAAGTCCTATCAAATACAAATAAAGTAGATTTGTATTTGAAAAGGACTAAAATAGAATAAGTTAAGTTTAGAACATTTGAAGATTCCTCTCCTTTTTGTTGAAAGTGGAAGATGAATCTAGTATTTGGCCCTTTCAAGATAGAGATAGGATCTCTATCATAGACTCCTAAAATTATAAATTTATAGGGAAGTACAAAGTGTACTGAAATGTATTACTTTATGGAGCTCAAGGTTTGTGAAAGTGCCAAAAGAAAAAGACCATCAAAGAAGTCCACCCTTTTCACTAGTCCATAGGTACAAGGCATGCATGTACATTCAGGTGGACTAAGAGAAAGTGATTTGGGTAGTGATTTTGATTCCTTTCTTTTCAGAGTAAGGTAGGGATTAGCCCTTATCTGATTACTAGAAATGAATCTAAAGAGAGAGATGACAATGCTCAGAGTATAGATCATGGTGCACGGGGGAATACTTCACATATTATACCTACACACATTTTCAAGGACGAAAATGTTAAAGGGGGGAAGAATGTTGGATAACTATGGGTCAAAGTGGCCAAAGACATGGGTTTTGAGGGTCCAAAACCACTTGGCGAACCCTTGTATTCTATTGGGAAACCCTTGGGAAAGTGTCTTCAAGAGTGTGGTTTGAACCCTTGAGTTATTTGGATTTATTTGCTCCAAATTGAAGGGTTTTGACCCTTATGATTGATATTTCCTAAGGGTATGGTATTTAACTCTTAGGGAGGCCTCTCAAGCCTTGAGATTTGTACGTACAAGCTTGGGAGAAATCCTTTTTAGAATCCATGTGAGGGCCATGAGATTCCATGTGATTTCCAAGGTTAGAAGGCCTTGGATTAGAATCCATGTGGAGAGGACACTTGGCAAGCTCTCCTCACATTTCCTCCCTTGGCCTTGAGGTATATATATGGGTGGAGTTGGATGGGTGGAGGAGTGCTCTCTCTTCACCTTGGTGGTTTTGCTAGGTAGTTAGTCTTTAGTAGCTTGTTACACAACACAAACATATTACCTCGCAGCGCAGTTTCTTCTCTTCACTTGAGTCTGCCCCTACAGGGAATACTGTTACATGTGCCAACAACTCCTCTTATCCTGTTATGGAGTTGGTAAGATCATTTTGACTATTGGTGATGGTAGTTCTTTCACTTTGTCAGATGCTTTGTTTGTGCTAGGGATCAAGAAAATTTTGTTATTAGTCTTTGCATTAGCCAAGATTGGCTTGGTTGTGAAATTTGTTACTGACAGATGTACAGTTCATGATTTGACATTTTATGTCGTGGGCTGTATAAGCTCATAGACTATGAAATATCCGTAAATGATTCGGCATGTGCAGTACATGATTCTCAGGCTATGTCAGATGCAAAGCTTTGGCATGCATGCTTTGGTCATCTGAATTTTGCTAGTTTGCTACGCCCGCAGAAATCTGAAATGGTGTCCTCTTTGCCCAAACCACTTGGAGAACCCTTGTATTCTATTGGGAAACCCTTGGGAAAGTGTCTTCAAGAGTGTGGTTTGAACCCTTGAGTTATTTGGATTTATTTGCTCCAAATTGAAGGGTTTTGACCCTTATGATTGATATTTCCTAAGGGTATGGTATTTAACCCTTAGGGAGGCCTCTCAAGCCTTGAGATTTGTACGTACAAGCTTGGGAGAAATCCTTTTTAGAATCCATGTGAGGGCCATGAGATTCCATGTGATTTCCAAGGTTAGAAGGCCTTGGATTAGAATCCATGTGGAGAGGACACTTGGCAAGCTCTCCTCACATTTCCTCCCTTGGCCTTGAGGTATATATATGGGTGGAGTTGGATGGGTGGAGGAGTGCTCTCTCTTCACCTTGGTGGTTTTGCTAGGTAGTTAGTCTTTAGTAGCTTGTTACACAACACAAACATATTACCTCGCAGTGCAGTTTCTTCTCTTCACTTGAGTCTGCCCCTACAGGGAATACTGTTACATGTGCCAACAACTCCTCTTATCCTGTTATGGAGTTGGTAAGATCATTTTGACTATTGGTGATGGTAGTTCTTTCACTTTGTCAGATGCTTTGTTTGTGCTAGGGATCAAGAAAATTTTGTTATTAGTCTTTGCATTAGCCAAGATTGGCTTGGTTGTGAAATTTGTTATTGACAGATGTACAGTTCATGATTTGACATTTTATGTCGTGGGCTGTATAAGCTCATAGACTATGAAATATCCGTAAATGATTCGGCATGTGCAGTACATGATTCTCAGGCTATGTCAGATGCAAAGCTTTGGCATGCATGCTTTGGTCATCTGAATTTTGCTAGTTTGCTACGCCCGCAGAAATCTGAAATGGTGTCCTCTTTGCCCAAACCACTTGGAGAACCCTTGTATTCTATTGGGAAACCCTTGGGAAAGTGTCTTCAAGAGTGTGGTTTGAACCCTTGAGTTATTTGGATTTATTTGCTCCAAATTGAAGGGTTTTGACCCTTATGATTGATATTTCCTAAGGGTATGGTATTTAACCCTTAGGGAGGCCTCTCAAGCCTTGAGATTTGTACGTACAAGCTTGGGAGAAATCCTTTTTAGAATCCATGTGAGGGCCATGAGATTCCATGTGATTTCCAAGGTTAGAAGGCCTTGGATTAGAATCCATGTGGAGAGGACACTTGGCAAGCTCTCCTCACATTTCCTCCCTTGGCCTTGAGGTATATATATGGGTGGAGTTGGATGGGTGGAGGAGTGCTCTCTCTTCACCTTGGTGGTTTTGCTAGGTAGTTAGTCTTTAGTAGCTTGTTACACAACACAAACATATTACCTCGCAGTGCAGTTTCTTCTCTTCACTTGAGTCTGCCCCTACAGGGAATACTGTTACATGTGCCAACAACTCCTCTTATCCTGTTATGGAGTTGGTAAGATCATTTTGACTATTGGTGATGGTAGTTCTTTCACTTTGTCAGATGCTTTGTTTGTGCTAGGGATCAAGAAAATTCTGTTATTAGTCTTTGCATTAGCCAAGATTGGCTTGGTTGTGAAATTTGTTATTGACAGATGTACAGTTCATGATTTGACATTTTATGTCGTGGGCTGTATAAGCTCATAGACTATGAAATATCCGTAAATGATTCGGCATGTGCAGTACATGATTCTCAGGCTATGTCAGATGCAAAGCTTTGGCATGCATGCTTTGGTCATCTGAATTTTGCTAGTTTGCTACGCCCGCAGAAATCTGAAATGGTGTCATCTTTCCCAAACCACTTGGAGAACCCTTGTATTCTATTGGGAAACCCTTGGGAAAGTGTCTTCAAGAGTGTGGTTTGAACCCTTGAGTTATTTGGATTTATTTGCTCCAAATTGAAGGGTTTTGACCCTTATGATTGATATTTCCTAAGGGTATGGTATTTAACCCTTAGGGAGGCCTCTCAAGCCTTGAGATTTGTACGTACAAGCTTGGGAGAAATCCTTTTTAGAATCCATGTGAGGGCCATGAGATTCCATGTGATTTCCAAGGTTAGAAGGCCTTGGATTAGAATCCATGTGGAGAGGACACTTGGCAAGCTCTCCTCACATTTCCTCCCTTGGCCTTGAGGTATATATATGGGTGGAGTTGGATGGGTGGAGGAGTGCTCTCTCTTCACCTTGGTGGTTTTGCTAGGTAGTTAGTCTTTAGTAGCTTGTTACACAACACAAACATATTACCTCGCAGCGCAGTTTCTTCTCTTCACTTGAGTCTGCCCCTACAGGGAATACTGTTACATGTGCCAACAACTCCTCTTATCCTGTTATGGAGTTGGTAAGATCATTTTGACTATTGGTGATGGTAGTTCTTTCACTTTGTCAGATGCTTTGTTTGTGCTAGGGATCAAGAAAATTCTGTTATTAGTCTTTGCATTAGCCAAGATTGGCTTGGTTGTGAAATTTGTTATTGACAGATGTACAGTTCATGATTTGACATTTTATGTCGTGGGCTGTATAAGCTCATAGACTATGAAATATCCGTAAATGATTCGGCATGTGCAGTACATGATTCTCAGGCTATGTCAGATGCAAAGCTTTGGCATGCATGCTTTGGTCATCTGAATTTTGCTAGTTTGCTACGCCCGCAGAAATCTGAAATGGTGTCCTCTTTGCCCAAACCACTTGGAGAACCCTTGTATTCTATTGGGAAACCCTTGGGAAAGTGTCTTCAAGAGTGTGGTTTGAACCCTTGAGTTATTTGGATTTATTTGCTCCAAATTGAAGGGTTTTGACCCTTATGATTGATATTTCCTAAGGGTATGGTATTTAACCCTTAGGGAGGCCTCTCAAGCCTTGAGATTTGTACGTACAAGCTTGGGAGAAATCCTTTTTAGAATCCATGTGAGGGCCATGAGATTCCATGTGATTTCCAAGGTTAGAAGGCCTTGGATTAGAATCCATGTGGAGAGGACACTTGGCAAGCTCTCCTCACATTTCCTCCCTTGGCCTTGAGGTATATATATGGGTGGAGTTGGATGGGTGGAGGAGTGCTCTCTCTTCACCTTGGTGGTTTTGCTAGGTAGTTAGTCTTTAGTAGCTTGTTACACAACACAAACATATTACCTCGCAGCGCAGTTTCTTCTCTTCACTTGAGTCTGCCCCTACAGGGAATACTGTTACATGTGCCAACAACTCCTCTTATCCTGTTATGGAGTTGGTAAGATCATTTTGACTATTGGTGATGGTAGTTCTTTCACTTTGTCAGATGCTTTGTTTGTGCTAGGGATCAAGAAAATTATGTTATTAGTCTTTGCATTAGCCAAGATTGGCTTGGTTGTGAAATTTGTTATTGACAGATGTACAGTTCATGATTTGACATTTTATGTCGTGGGCTGTATAAGCTCATAGACTATGAAATATCCGTAAATGATTCGGCATGTGCAGTACATGATTCTCAGGCTATGTCAGATGCAAAGCTTTGGCATGCATGCTTTGGTCATCTGAATTTTGCTAGTTTGCTACGCCCGCAGAAATCTGAAATGGTGTCCTCTTTGCCCAAACCACTTGGAGAACCCTTGTACTCTATTGGGAAACCCTTGGGAAAGTGTCTTCAAGAGTGTGGTTTGAACCCTTGAGTTATTTGGATTTATTTGCTCCAAATTGAAGGGTTTTGACCCTTATGATTGATATTTCCTAAGGGTATGGTATTTAACCCTTAGGGAGGCCTCTCAAGCCTTGAGATTTGTACGTACAAGCTTGGGAGAAATCCTTTTTAGAATCCATGTGAGGGCCATGAGATTCCATGTGATTTCCAAGGTTAGAAGGCCTTGGATTAGAATCCATGTGGAGAGGACACTTGGCAAGCTCTCCTCACATTTCCTCCCTTGGCCTTGAGGTATATATATGGGTGGAGTTGGATGGGTGGAGGAGTGCTCTCTCTTCACCTTGGTGGTTTTGCTAGGTAGTTAGTCTTTAGTAGCTTGTTACACAACACAAACATATTACCTCGCAGCGTAGTTTCTTCTCTTCACTTGAGTCTGCCCCTACAGGGAATACTGTTACATGTGCCAACAACTCCTCTTATCCTGTTATGGAGTTGGTAAGATCATTTTGACTATTGGTGATGGTATTTCTTTCACTTTGTCAGATGCTTTGTTTGTGCTAGGGATCAAGAAAATTCTGTTATTAGTCTTTGCATTAGCCAAGATTGGCTTGGTTGTGAAATTTGTTATTGACAGATGTACAGTTCATGATTTGACATTTTATGTCGTGGGCTGTATAAGCTCATAGACTATGAAATATCCGTAAATGATTCGGCATGTGCAGTACATGATTCTCAGGCTATGTCAGATGCAAAGCTTTGGCATGCATGCTTTGGTCATCTGAATTTTGCTAGTTTGCTACGCCCGCAGAAATCTGAAATGGTGTCCTCTTTGCCCAAACCACTTGGAGAACCCTTGTATTCTATTGGGAAACCCTTGGGAAAGTGTCTTCAAGAGTGTGGTTTGAACCCTTGAGTTATTTGGATTTATTTGCTCCAAATTGAAGGGTTTTGACCCTTATGATTGATATTTCCTAAGGGTATGGTATTTAACCCTTAGGGAGGCCTCTCAAGCCTTGAGATTTGTACGTACAAGCTTGGGAGAAATCCTTTTTAGAATCCATGTGAGGGCCATGAGATTCCATGTGATTTCCAAGGTTAGAAGGCCTTGGATTAGAATCCATGTGGAGAGGACACTTGGCAAGCTCTCCTCACATTTCCTCCCTTGGCCTTGAGGTATATATATGGGTGGAGTTGGATGGGTGGAGGAGTGCTCTCTCTTCACCTTGGTGGTTTTGCTAGGTAGTTAGTCTTTAGTAGCTTGTTACACAACACAAACATATTACCTCGCAGCGCAGTTTCTTCTCTTCACTTGAGTCTGCCCCTACAGGGAATACTGTTACATGTGCCAACAACTCCTCTTATCCTGTTATGGAGTTGGTAAGATCATTTTGACTATTGGTGATGGTAGTTCTTTCACTTTGTCAGATGCTTTGTTTGTGCTAGGGATCAAGAAAATTCTGTTATTAGTCTTTGCATTAGCCAAGATTGGCTTGGTTGTGAAATTTGTTATTGACAGATGTACAGTTCATGATTTGACATTTTATGTCGTGGGCTGTATAAGCTCATAGACTATGAAATATCCGTAAATGATTCGGCATGTGCAGTACATGATTCTCAGGCTATGTCAGATGCAAAGCTTTGGCATGCATGCTTTGGTCATCTGAATTTTGCTAGTTTGCTACGCCCGCAGAAATCTGAAATGGTGTCCTCTTTGCCCAAACCACTTGGAGAACCCTTGTATTCTATTGGGAAACCCTTGGGAAAGTGTCTTCAAGAGTGTGGTTTGAACCCTTGAGTTATTTGGATTTATTTGCTCCAAATTGAAGGGTTTTGACCCTTATGATTGATATTTCCTAAGGGTATGGTATTTAACCCTTAGGGAGGCCTCTCAAGCCTTGAGATTTGTACGTACAAGCTTGGGAGAAATCCTTTTTAGAATCCATGTGAGGGCCATGAGATTCCATGTGATTTCCAAGGTTAGAAGGCCTTGGATTAGAATCCATGTGGAGAGGACACTTGGCAAGCTCTCCTCACATTTCCTCCCTTGGCCTTGAGGTATATATATGGGTGGAGTTGGATGGGTGGAGGAGTGCTCTCTCTTCACCTTGGTGGTTTTGCTAGGTAGTTAGTCTTTAGTAGCTTGTTACACAACACAAACATATTACCTCGCAGCGCAGTTTCTTCTCTTCACTTGAGTCTGCCCCTACAGGGAATACTGTTACATGTGCCAACAACTCCTCTTATCCTGTTATGGAGTTGGTAAGATCATTTTGACTATTGGTGATGGTAGTTCTTTCACTTTGTCAGATGCTTTGTTTGTGCTAGGGATCAAGAAAATTCTGTTATTAGTCTTTGCATTAGCCAAGATTGGCTTGGTTGTGAAATTTGTTATTGACAGATGTACAGTTCATGATTTGACATTTTATGTCGTGGGCTGTATAAGCTCATAGACTATGAAATATCCGTAAATGATTCGGCATGTGCAGTACATGATTCTCAGGCTATGTCAGATGCAAAGCTTTGGCATGCATGCTTTGGTCATCTGAATTTTGCTAGTTTGCTACGCCCGCAGAGATCTGAAATGGTGTCCTCTTTGCCCAAACCACTTGGAGAACCCTTGTATTCTATTGGGAAACCCTTGGGAAAGTGTCTTCAAGAGTGTGGTTTGAACCCTTGAGTTATTTGGATTTATTTGCTCCAAATTGAAGGGTTTTGACCCTTATGATTGATATTTCCTAAGGGTATGGTATTTAACCCTTAGGGAGGCCTCTCAAGCCTTGAGATTTGTACGTACAAGCTTGGGAGAAATCCTTTTTAGAATCCATGTGAGGGCCATGAGATTCCATGTGATTTCCAAGGTTAGAAGGCCTTGGATTAGAATCCATGTGGAGAGGACACTTGGCAAGCTCTCCTCACATTTCCTCCCTTGGCCTTGAGGTATATATATGGGTGGAGTTGGATGGGTGGAGGAGTGCTCTCTCTTTACCTTGGTGGTTTTGCTAGGTAGTTAGTCTTTAGTAGCTTGTTACACAACACAAACATATTACCTCGCAGCGCAGTTTCTTCTCTTCACTTGAGTCTGCCCCTACAGGAAATACTGTTACATGTGCCAACAACTCCTCTTATCCTGTTATGGAGTTGGTAAGATCATTTTGACTATTGGTGATGGTAGTTCTTTCACTTTGTCAGATGCTTTGTTTGTGCTAGGGATCAAGAAAATTCTGTTATTAGTCTTTGCATTAGCCAAGATTGGCTTGGTTGTGAAATTTGTTATTGACAGATGTACAGTTCATGATTTGACATTTTATGTCGTGGGCTGTATAAGCTCATAGACTATGAAATATCCGTAAATGATTCGGCATGTGCAGTACATGATTCTCAGGCTATGTCAGATGCAAAGCTTTGGCATGCATGCTTTGGTCATCTGAATTTTGCTAGTTTGCTACGCCCGCAGAAATCTGAAATGGTGTCCTCTTTGCCCAAACCACTTGGAGAACCCTTGTATTCTATTGGGAAACCCTTGGGAAAGTGTCTTCAAGAGTGTGGTTTGAACCCTTGAGTTATTTGGATTTATTTGCTCCAAATTGAAGGGTTTTGACCCTTATGATTGATATTTCGTAAGGGTATGGTATTTAACCCTTAGGGAGGCCTCTCAAGCCTTGAGATTTGTACGTACAAGCTTGGGAGAAATCCTTTTTAGACTCCATGTGAGGGCCATGAGATTCCATGTGATTTCCAAGGTTAGAAGGCCTTGGATTAGAATCCATGTGGAGAGGACACTTGGCAAGCTCTCCTCACATTTCCTCCCTTGGCCTTGAGGTATATATATGGGTGGAGTTGGATGGGTGGAGGAGTGCTCTCTCTTCACCTTGGTGGTTTTGCTAGGTAGTTAGTCTTTAGTAGCTTGTTACACAACACAAACATATTACCTCGCAGCGCAGTTTCTTCTCTTCACTTGAGTCTGCCCCTACAGGGAATACTGTTACATGTGCCAACAACTCCTCTTATCCTGTTATGGAGTTGGTAAGATCATTTTGACTATTGGTGATGGTAGTTCTTTCACTTTGTCAGATGCTTTGTTTGTGCTAGGGATCAAGAAAATTCTGTTATTAGTCTTTGCATTAGCCAATATTGGCTTGGTTGTGAACTTTGTTATTGATAGATGTACAGTTCATGATTTGACATTTTATGTCGTGGGCTGTATAAGCTCATAGACTATGAAATATGTGTAAATGATTCGGCATGTGCAGTACATGATTCTCAGGCTATGTCAGATGCAAAGCTTTGGCATGCATGCTTTGGTCATCTGAATTTTGCTAGTTTGCTACGCCCGCAGAAATCTGAAATGGTGTCCTCTTTGCCCAAACTTGAGGCACCTGGAAACCATGTTTGTGAAGGCTATATTTTGGGCAAAATGCAGCGTTCATCCTTTCCAAAAGATGGTTCAGTTCGGGCTACTCAAAAATTGCAGCTTGTACATAGTGATGTCTGTGGTCCTATGCAGAAACCTTCTTTTGGAAATTATCTTTACTTCGTGACTTTCATGGATGATTTTTCCAAGCATGCATGGGTATATCCATTGAAGGCAAAGTTTGAAGTGTTCATGTGCTTCAAACAGTTTTTGTTTTTGGCTAAAAATCTATCAGCATGTAAAATGGGCACCCTCCGTTCTGATCGAGGGGGGGGAATATATGTCTTTTGATTTTAATGCATTTCTGGTTGAACGTGGGATAAAACACCAGTGTAGAGTGTCGTATACACCTTAACAGAATGGAGTTGCTGAACAAAAGAAAAGGTCACTCATGGAGATGGCAAGGTGTATGGTCAAGAGTCAGGCTTTACCACATAGTTTCTGGCTTGAGGCTATCATGTGTGCAACATATGTACCTAATAGGTGTCCCACTAAAGTGCTGTAGCCTATCACTCCATATGAGGCTTGGCATGACCGCAAGCCATATGTTGCTCATCTACATGTTTTTGTTGTTTGGCATATGCATTAGTGCCTGAACAACATCGTAGAAAATTAGACAATAAAGCAGTAAAATGTATTTTTGTTGGGTATAGTTCTGAAAGTAAAGGCTATCGTATGTATCATCCGCAGACTAAATGCATTCTGGTTAGCCGTGATTGTTTTTGTGGAAGATGCTATTCAGCCATTGCTTTCATGTACTAAGGAGACATCTCTTAGCTCCAAAGACATGTATGATACATTGTTGCCTCTTTTTACAGGTGGACAGTCTAGTGCTGGACCTAATGAGGAAACTTCTCAACCTTGCAGGTCTCATGCGATGATGCAAATCATCCCATTTCTGATGCAGATTTACATGATGCACTTGTTGATGAGAGAACTAATATTGAGGAGGCAAAAATTATGCCAAAATGGTTATTGCAGACTTTGCATGATAGCAAATTAGATGCACCTCTATCATATCGTACTCGTTCAGGATCTTATAGTGCCTCTTTCGCATCAGGTTGCTATGCTATGGCTGCATCTAATCTCTATGATGAGAATGAGCCTATTTCATTTGATGAAGCACAAAATTCAAAAATTTGGATGGCTGCAATGCAATCTGAATATGCTGCTATAATGAAGAATGGTACTTGGTCTTTATGTGACTTGCCTTCTGGAAAGAAGGCCATTGGTACTAAGTGGGTATACAAGCTAAAGCGTAAGCTT
This sequence comes from Ceratopteris richardii, assembly GCA_020310875.1. NCBI lineage: Eukaryota > Viridiplantae > Streptophyta > Polypodiopsida > Polypodiales > Pteridaceae > Ceratopteris > Ceratopteris richardii. Next base: position 157,022,624 of record CM035408.1, on the reverse strand, counting down.
GATGGTCTAGTTGACAGGTATAAGGCTAGGCTTGTTGCAAAGGGTTATGCACATGAAAAAGGCATTGATTTTGATAGGGCTGGTTGGTATGACACTCGTGTGTCCACTAGTGGTTTTTGCTTCATGCTTGGTAGCTCATGCATATCTTGGCTGAGCAAGAAGCAACCTACTATGTCCACTTCCAGTTGTGAGGCTGATTGTAGGGAAGCTTTCACAACAACTGTTGAGTGTGTGTGGCTCAGATGCCTTATGGTTGATTTGGGTGTTGGTCAATCTTCTGCCACCACCATTGTCATTGACAGTCAGAGTGCATTGGAAGCTGCAAGGAACCCTGTGTTCCATGCTCGCACTAAGCACATTGAGGTGCATTATCATTATGTCAATGGTGGCATAGTGCCTAGGGAGAAGTTTGAAGCTTTTCGCAAAGCTTTGGGCTTACTTCCTTTTGTGGAGTGATTTCCACATAGCTTGGCACTTCCTTATACATGAGTGTCAGCTCCTTGTTCGCCACATCACTCCCAGGGGGGATTTGTTGATATATTTAGGTAGTGATGTGTGTGAACACACTAGGACCGTCAGGGCACTTTTTTCCCTCTTTAGGAGGTTTTTTCCCCCCGGCTTGTATATATGCCTATTGCCCTAACGAGCTACTTATCTTTGTACATTCTAGTGGTAATACATTCGATATTGTATGTTGTGCTCCAAGCTTCTTCTTCTTCCTTGTGTTGTTCGCGTGCTCCTACAGACATCTAACTCCAACACAAACAGAAGTGTGGTTATCTTGAAAAATGCATTGTATGTACTCGATATTAAGAAGAACTTAATTTTAGTTCCTTTGATTAGCAAAGCTAGATTTCATGTACACTTTGTTGATGATAAGTGTATGGTTCATGATTTTAGCAATGGTGATATCATCGAGATGTTCAATGCATCATGCAATGGCTTGTATCACTTGGATGCATATGAGAGGGCTGCCTCAAATGCCTTAGTTTCTCATACTTCCTCCATGGCTAAAGTGGGGCTTTGGCATGCTCGTTTGGGTCACTTGAACTTCAATAGTTTGCTTTATTTGCAAAAGAAGGACATGATTATTGGTTTGCCAACACTTGAGTCCATTGAAAAGCATGCATGTGAAGGTTGCATTCTTGGAAAAATGCATCGTGCTTCTTTTCCAAAAGATAGCATACACACACTACAAGAAAGTTGCAGCTTGTTCATAGTGATGTATGTGATCCCATCGAGTCTCCATTTTTTGGGAAACATGTATATTTTGTTACCTTCATTGATGACTCTACTTTCCATAAATTGATGTATCCTATGAAAGCAAAGAATGAGGCAATTTCTTGCTTCAAAGCAGTTTTAGCTATGGCTAATTATTTTCTAAAAACAAGCTTTTGACTCTACACACAGATCATGGCAGTGAATACATGTCACTTGAGCTTTATGCTTTTCTTCATGAAAGAGGAATTCCACACCAATGTATGGTGCCATATACTCCACAACAAAATGGTGTTGAGGAGCACAAAAATAGAAAACTTCTTGAAATGGCATGATGTATGGTTAAAGGAAAGCACCTTCCTACAAGTTTTGGATGGAAGCGGTCATGTGTGCGAACTATGTGTTGAACCACTAGTGCACTACAAAAGCATTGAGAGACATCACTCCTTATGAGGCTTGGAATGAACATAAACATTGGTTGTTTCAAGTATGCTCTTGTGCCATCTCATAATAATGTTACAAACTCAATGACATAGCAAAGCAATGTATATTTGTTGGTAAGAGATATCATTTGCACCGTCCATTGATGGACATAATTATTGTGATTCGAGATGTGGTATTTGCTAAAAAGTTAGTTTTTCCCCTACTTGAATGCAAAAAACAGCCAAGAATGAGCTCACAAGATGTGTTTGATACACTCATGCCTTTGTTCCAAAGTGGTGTACTTGACTATGGTCATGTAGACCAGCCAAGTGAGGTTAAAAGGACTGAAATTTTCTAGCAAAATAGAGCTACAAATGCAAAGAATTTCCAGCCAAACACGGTTGGAACTATTGGAAATTTCCAACCACATATGGCATGAACATTTGCATCAAAATATGGTTAAAAATGAGCATGAAATTCAGCCCACACATGATGTACATGTTGATGATGTATTATGTAACGAACACATTTCTATGGATAGTGCACAAACTATGCCAAAGTAGCCAAAAAAAACTTTGTGGGACAACAAACTAAGTGCACCTTTACTTGGTAGAACAAGATGAAGCTCTCACCATGCATCAAGTAATTTTATGGATTATTGTCTTATTGCAACATCATGTAATGAAGAGCCACTTACTTTTGAAGATGCATGTGATGATCCACATTGGAAGATTGCTATGCAATAAAAAATGGATTCCATGCATAGGAATGGTACTTGAGAGTTGTGTGAGTTGCCAAAAGGAAAAAATACCATTGGTACAAAGTGGGTTTACAAGATTAAGAGAAAGTTAGATGGTAGCATTGATTGCTACAAACCTAGATTGGTTGCTCAAGGATATGTGCAACAATATGCCATTTAATATGAGAAAACTTTTTCACTTACTTCACACATGACTACCATTTGTACCATTGTTGCATTGGTTGTCCAACAAGGTTGGAAAGTACATCAGTTGGACATAAAAAAAAATATTGAGTGATGATTTGAAATAAGAGTTTTATGTGAAGCAACCTCTTGGATTTCCCATGAAAGGGCAAGAGCATATGGTTTGTCACTTTCATAAAGCCTTCTATGGTCTTAAGCAAGCTCCTTGTGCATGGTATGACAAAATCCATAAGCAATTGATTGTTCTTGGCTTCACATGTAGACCCATTGAAAGCACACTCTATGTAAGAAAAGATGGGGTTAATCTTACAATGCTTGTTCTTTATTTTGATGACATACTCTTGATTGGGTCATTTGATGCAAAACTTGATATCCTTATGGCTGATTTGAAGCATACTTTTGATGTCACCCATCTTGGTCTTTTGAGCTACTGTCGTGGCATCCAATTTGTATCCATTGAAGAGGGAATTGTTATGCATCAAGCAAAGTATGTTGAAAAACTACCTCAACATTTTGACTTTGAGGATTGCAAGCCAGTTTCCACACTAGTGAGACAAGATTTAGGTTCTCAATTGAGGATTCTAGTGACACATTTGACATTTCTCTTTATCAGCAAGTTGTGGGATGTCTTATGTATGCATGCAACACAAGGCCAGATATACAATATACAATTTTTTGATTGAGTTGATTCATGCATAGCCTTAGAACTAAGCATTGGCAAGCGGTGAAATGTGTGTTTAGATATCTCAAAGGCACTTTGAGTTTAGGTCTCTTTTATGGCAAAGATATTTGGCCATGCTTGCATGCTTTTACAGATAGTGATTGGGCTGGTTGTTATGATACTCACATGTCCACTAGTGGTAATTGCTTTTTACTTGGAGACTCATGCATACCTTGGTTGAGTAAGGAGCAACCTACGGTAGCGACAACAAGTTGTGAAGCTGAGTACAAGGCAATTTTCATAGCAATAATGGATTTTATATGGCTAAGACACCTATTGATGGTTCTTTGCATGGAGATTGATGTATGCATATTCTCACTGATAGTTAGAGTGCATTGGCTAATGCACAAAATCCAGTGTTTCATGCATGTACCAAACATATTGAGGTGCATTATCACTATGTGAGAGAGCATCTTCATGTAGGAGATATTGATTCGGTATATGTGCCTACATAAGGTAACGTGATAGACATATTCACCAAAGCTCTTCCACATGAAAAGTTTGAAGCTTTTTGCAAAGCTTTAGGATTATTGCCTATTGGGGGCTGATTTGTCACTCCTTGTATGTGTTCACATCACTCGCTCGGGGGGGGGGGGGGGTGTGTTACACTAATGCATTCCTTGAGTAGGCTTGAGGTGAAGATTTCCCCTATACATGGGCACTTTTTACTCTAGTGTTGGGCAGAGGTTACCCCCCCCCCCCCCCCCCCATGTTACCACATACATGATACACTCATAGGTGGTGGTACTTTGTACTAAGGGATATTATTCAACCCTTAATTCAATTATGTTCATCATCAATAGAGTGAACTATTCCAACCATCCATCTTTTCTGTGTGTCTTTCTAGGTTTGTGCTTCTTGTGTGTCTCTCGCACTTGTACACACACCCAACATGCTATGTGATGACTATTTCTTGAGTTCATGGCGAGAATGATTGCCCTTCCTTTAATCAAGCACAAAAAGGAAAATTTTGGATGTTTCTTATATGCAATCAAAATTTGATGTTATTAGGAAGAATGGTATTCAGAATTTGTGTGGTATGCATCATGGCAAGAAGCTCATCAACACAAAATGGGTCTATATGCTAAAATGCAAGGTGGTAGTGTTGATTATTATAAGGCTATGATTGTGGCTAAAGGTAATTCTCAATGTGTGGAATGATATTCATAACATTGTGCACTTACATCTCATAAATGGTTAGAATGTACATTAGTTGGAGATTAAAATAACGTTATTGAATGCGGGCTTGCACAAAGAAATATATGTTTTTCAACCTCATGTCTTTGTGCAAAAAGGGTCAAAAACAAAGTGTGTGGGTTAAATAAGGAATCACATGGATTGAAGCTAGCACCACATGCTTGGTATGAAAAAATACATGCCTACCTATTTGCATATACATTTTATAATAACCCAACTAAAAGCTCCTTGAAAATGAAAGTGAAGTGTGTTGATAATGTGCTTGTAATCATTTTTGTGTATATCAATTACATGCTTCTCATTATTCCTAATGAGAGACATATTTATGAATCAAGACTGATTTTCATGCCTCTTTTGGAATCATAGATTAGAGTCATTCACATTGTTATTTGGGTTTTTTTGACTATACAACTTGATGGATGTATTTGTTAATATCAAACAAAACACATTGAGATTTTATTGTTGTGTTTTGGCCTTAAATATTGTAAACTATCATTGTGATCTCCATGGACAAGGTTTATGATTGAGTCTTCATGATGCTTTAGATGCATTTGATGCTCGAATATATCAATAAGCTATTGGATTTCATATTTAAATATGCATTACTTGGCATGAAATCCAGTTATTTGTCTCTTAAATGTGCATACATATAGCCTATCTATTAAGCATATCTTTCACTACGCATCTCATACTCAATAGCATTTCCAAAATTTACAAATTTACATTTCCAAATTTACATACTTTGATTATTATGATTGAAACTTGTGTGCCAGCAAGTGATTCTGCTTCGTGCTAGGAGCTTATCATATCTTGGCTGAGAAAGAAGCAATCTACTATGGTTACTTCTATTGTCAAGCTAAGTATAGAGCAAATTTCATAGTTATGGCCAAGTGTTTGTGGCTTAGACACCTCATGATTGTTTCTTATGTTGATCAAGATTTTTGCTTCCACCATATTTATTGATAATTGGAATGCATTAGAAAGGAACCTTGTGTTCCATGTTCACACTAAGCACATTGAGGTGCATTATCATTATGCTTATGACAAACTCAGTGTTGGAGATATCAATTTTGCTCCTATGCTCACACAAGATAATACCACAAACCTTTCACAAAAGGCTCTACCTCATGAGAAGTATGAATCTCTTGATAGATCTTTGGGCCTTTTTTTTTTGGGATTGATCTCAATCCACATAGCTCGGAACTTCCTTATACATAAATGATACCTCTTTGTTAATTGCATCACTTCCATGGGGGATTTGTTAGCATATTATTTTGGCAGTGATATGTGTGAATACACTTATGCTAGTTGGGACAGTATTTTACGTTTTTAATAACTTCTCTCACTGAAGCTTGTTGGGTCACTATTTTACCTTTTTAATAGCTTTTCTCTCTTGTGACTTATATATATGTCCGTAATCCTAATGAGCTACTATCCTTGTATATTCCACCCCTAGTAATATATTATGTGTGTACTCCCAAGATTGGAATTCTTCTTCTTCCTTGTGTTGTTTGTGTGCATTCTTAATCCTTGAACCTTGACAATATTTATATGTAAGACATTAGCTCTTCATCTACTTCTCAATACGTTTTGAAAATTACATAAAAATGAATTTTGTACATTCTCAATCACTTTCACTCCAAAAGGTTAAAAAGGAAGTTATCCCACCTGCTCCTTCACTTTTTGAGATACTAGAAAATGGACCAATAATGATGATGTGAAAGAAAGTTCTTTGTAGTTATAATAAAGTTATAATAAAGATGGGCTAATAGAAAAAGGTTGTAAAAATATGATGGAAGATGGGAATTATGAAGATGAGCGGATCGGTTCATCATAATATTTATAATCATGAACGCAAAGATGTACATTTTACCATTAGCCCTCTACTCTTTTTCGTACGAGAGGTTTAGTAAAGAGAGTTTTGGCAAAGCTTACAATAAAAATGTAGAAACTTTTGGACATTACGTATAAAAGAGCCTAAAAATTATGGAGACCTAAAAATTATGTAGTAAACTCAATGTGAGGAAAGGAGACCTAAAAATTATGGAAGTTTCCATAATGGTGAATAAAATTATAGCCTAAGGGATGAACAAAAGTTATAACGATTTCGACCAACCACGTACACTAATAATCTAACACAGATGTTCCTTTCATCAATACCCAAGGTGGGAAGTACACAAAATCCACATATATCATCCACGTTCCGTAGGTGGTTTGGTATGGTGCTGGCCTCTTGAGGTGGAGGTCCAGTGTTCAACCCTCGACTAGACATGTAATTTCTCCGACTAGTTTAACCTGGTTGTAACCTGGGATAGGGGTGGTCTTGTGGGTATTATGCCCATTCACCTACACAATTGTACTTTCATAGACAAAGTTGGGGGAGTAATTGCCTGCCAATTCACCATTAAAAAAAAAAATCCACATATATCTATTTTGTTACATTGTATGAATTCGTCGGATTCGCAAAAAATAATGAGACAAGAGCAATCCATTAAGAAGTAATCATGACAAAAAGAAGAGAATGATCGTGATGATACGATAGAAGTTTTTTTTTTTTAAATGGAGGTTCTATCGTGATGATAGAAGCCATTTACACCTCCCAAACAAGAAAGTAAATCTATGTGGGAATATCATTACTACAAAGTAAATCTTGTTTTTTAGGCACTTCAAAGATTTTGCAAACAAGAAAAGAACCTCAAACTTGTCCGAAAGATTCATGTTGTAGATGATGAGGTTATTGAACAACGTTGTAACTTGTGTACGAGTTCAAAAATCACCATTCTAACATTTCCGTTGCAACTAAAAAAATTCAATGGATGTTTGAAAAAGGAGAGGAAAGAGGGCCAAGGCGAACATCCTGACGTGAACTTTGTCCATGAGCAACCACTATAACGCAAGTGAACTAGCGTTCTGTTATCGACCACAGACTCCAGGTTTCCTCCAGCATGATCATTCCCAGTGAGTAGGAGGATTCTGGAGGAAGATGACGTAAACTGCCTTCATCTTGCAGAAGAAATCAAGAAGGTTGAAAGAGAAGAAACAAGAACGAGCTAGTTATGGAGAACTTGATAGGCTTAGTGAATCGCATTCAAAGGGCCTGTACGGCGTTGGGAGATCATGGAGGAGACAACGCCTTGCCAACACTTTGGGAAGCTCTTCCCTCTGTGGCCGTTGTTGGTGGCCAGGTACTGAATACGTTACAGACCCCGTTTACATTCACCTTCTTATTTTCTCCCATAGCTGAACATCACTCTCCTTCGCAGAGCTCGGGAAAGTCTTCTGTATTGGAGAGCATAGTGGGACGAGATTTCTTGCCGAGAGGGTCAGGTGAATGTTCTTGTGAACTTCTCTTTCTGCTGTAGCCGTGATTGTGCATCGTTTCACTAATTTTATTTCTGTAACTCTATGATCTGTGATCTTGTGTGCATACTGATGGCATATTCATACATGGTAGAGTGTGCTGAAACGTGAATGCATCCGGGCAGACAAACGTCAGCTTTTAAAGATGTGCAATATTTTCGCAAATTTCTGTTGAAACTGCCTTGCAATCAGTATATTTCTACAGTTTTGTAACTTGGGGTATCTCTTTCAGAAATTTATCCTCAACCTCTTTAATATAGGAATCGTGACAAGAAGGCCTCTTGTCTTGCAATTGCACAAAATTGATGAAGGATCAGAGTATGCTGAATTCATGCATCTTCCAAAGCGGAGATTCACAGACTTTTGTAAGTTTTCTTTCTCCTCTATTTTGGTGGAAGAGGTCTCCATATTTATAAGTAGTAAAACACATAAACGTTTGATGACCGAAAAATTATGAAAGGATTTTATTAAGAGGACCCTTCAGACAATGATGATTTGATGGTAAGAAAGGTTATCTGCGAATATTTTGGGAATCAATGATTATATCTTCAGTGTCAGTGTGGCTCATATAAAAACATGCAAGGTCTAGATGTTTTTTTTTGGTAGACAACGCTTTGTTGTAAAGCCAACATTTAGCTTGATCGTGCTCAAGAAACACTCTACACAGCTTTTCCTGTTATCTGATATGTAAGTTGAGTTTGTGCAATAGTCCCATATGCAAGGGATTTTTCTGAAAAGTGTAGAATGAAGGGATCACTTCTCGTTCTCATATGGCATGCATCAAAGAAGCACATCGCTCTTATATTCTCAGTATGATCTCTATTTTGCTTTCAAAATTTTTAAAATAAGCTTCATGTCTACTTGGATTATGCTCTTCTTTCTATTCTTTAGTTGCTTCTTGGTGTTTGAGATATTGCCTATTATTAGTTGCTTCTGTTTTCTTTGGGATATATTGACCATTGCATAATGATAAGACATTTCTCTTCATTGAGGTCCAGGAATTAAACCTTGTATATTTTGAGCATCATTCTTGAACGTTCTCTCTCCATCTTCACATCTATACAGCTCAAATCTATCAGTCTTTCATTAGCATAACCAGAGAATGTGTTATTTCATCAATATGTGAGGCCACTTTAACGGCATATGAAACCTGCCAATCAATTCCTAATCATTGTACAAAGAAAAGTGAAGCAGTGAGAAATATAATCTTTTCTGCTCGTAAAGTGAAACATTGATATACAGTTGAAAATGCCATTATGCCCGCATTCTCAAGTTGCTTCAAGATCAAAGTCAGATAGGACACAGCTCTATCTTGTGCCATCTATTATGAAGTGTGCAAAAAGAATGCATGCTATCCTATTAAATGCAATCTGTTCAATAATAATTCCAGTTAAAAAAGAGAAAATCTAAGGCAGAACTTAAAGAAAAGGGAAAATGAAACAATATGAAATGCAACTCGTCCATCTCTCAAAGCACAACACTGATGTTCTACTAACAACACCACCGTGTTGTTTCCATTCCATAACAAGCCAGGGATGATGCAAATTGATCTTGTGCTGTCCATTAAGGATTGTGCAAAAAGAAGACTAGATGCACTCCAACCAATACCCTCTTGTACCACCAAATAAGGTGGAAGTACAAGAAATATAATACTCCACATGTTGTGCAAGGGAAGTGCAGTGAATCCTGCCACTGCACTCTGTCAAGGAAAACATGTCAAATCAGACGTCATTTGAACCAAAGGAGGATGCACAACACGATCACAAGCTTATTGTTTCCCAGCCTTGCCATCTACCTTTTGTCTATAAGAACCAAAGGAGAGACTTTATATGATCCTCTTTTTTCTTCCACCATCTCAATATTGTTTCTACTCTATAAACTCAACCTCAACAACCAACAGATTTTACAACAAAATGAAGTAGATGGAACTTCAAGCATGCCTAGCAGCTACATTCATCTTTTAACTTAGTTATACAACATGTACGATCTTACAGAACTTTAAAAGGAAGCATGGGATACTTTTAAGGATTTATTGTAGTCATGGAAATTAAACGACATTCACATGGAGTAAATGCAAAGTATGCAAGATCATTTGACAAAGATTTAGGGCATCACTGGTGTTTATAGGAGCCAAAGTAGAGACTTTATAGGATCCTTTTTTTCTCCCACTATCTCAAATATTGTTACTACTCTAAAAGGTCAACCTCAAGAACCAAGAAAATGAAGAAAGTGGAAGTTCGAGGATGTGTTTACATCTTTTTACTTATACTACATGCATGATCTTGTAGAACTTTAAAGGAAGCATAGTATACTTTTGAGAATCTATCCTAGTCATGGAATGTGGCAAAGTTTTTATTACTTAGAAGAGGATTAAACAACATTCACATGGAGGAAGTGCAAAGTATGCAAGATGAGACAAAGATTTAGGACATTTGGGGAAGTTGTGGATGATTGAGAGCTTGTGAGTGTCACTTTTAACTCATTTTCTAATTTCTACTTATTCCTCCATCCTTGCCTTGTCCATGGGAGAGAATGATTGCTCACTGTAGACGGCAAAGTTGCTATTCCTTGAGCATATTACCAAGCATCAAAGAGATCTCACACTTGATAGAATTGAAGAAGAACGCTTAAGAGAATACTGGAATAGTGATAGAACAACAAGTAGAATGTATTTAGTCAAACACGAGAGCCATGACAACGGTGAACTCCACTATCTTCTCAGCTCCCTACTTCCAAGGCACCCTCGTGCTAACTCCAACTAATCTTGGCTTCAAGGTACAAGTAAGACAGCGAGTATGAGTTCCTATACTGGTGGTGGCTGATGAGCTAGCTCTTCTCCCGAGCAAGTCTGAAGAATCAAGACCTAGTACTTCATACACCTCTCTCTCTGTGTGTATGCTCTATCCTCTATCTGCTCTGGAAAAGCCTTCCTCTTATAGACAAGGGATTAGATACAAGAGGATGGTCTGTTACATACAGGAGTAGTGGGCAATTAATGTAATAGGGAAGTTTTATTTGTCAGTTTTCGTCAGTACAAAGCTTTGTTCTGTAATGCTGAATGGTTGAGATTCACTTGGCCCGCCTTGTCCGCCTTTGTAGCCGCCTCGTCTTGTCAGGGCTTGGCCCACTTTGTCTTTTGATCATAAGTGAAATTGGGCTCATTGGTGCCCTTGTTGTCCCATTGGGCATCTTGGCACCCAAAAGTGAACTTTGGCTTCCTAGCGCCCTCTCTCCAGTAGTTGGGCTCCTCCTTGGTGCCCTCCTTCCAGAAGTGGGCTCCTTGGCACCCTCTTTTCATGGCTCCTTGGTGCCCTCTTTTCAGCAGTGGCTCCTTGGTGCCCAGAGATGTAGGACACTGGTCTCATATGAAATCTATAGCACTTATTTGCAGGAAAAAGAAAACTACACATGCAGTTAATCTCTAGCTTGGTTCCTTGCCAGGCCTGTGTGGCACTGGTTCCTCCTCCTCTGGGCTTGGTTAGACCTCTTCAGGATCTGTAGACAACAATGACTTAAGAAGGTCGAATTTGGATTTGTATGCATCCCTCTGTTTCTGCAGCTGCTTTTCTACGCTTTTAGTCCTTTGATTTGATCTTGTGCAGACTGGAGCTCTCCTTCTAGGACTTTGACCTTCTCTTCTGCTGTGGTTGCCTCTTTGTAGGTTCTTTGAGCCTGTTGAGATGAAGATCCAGCTACAGAGCTTGCTACTGTAGTCTGCTCATCATCCAAGCATTCCAATTCTGAGGCTTGCTCTTGGGAGGCAACATAAAGAGAATCACTGGATTCTCTAGACAGAGATGACGTCGATTGACCTGGCTGTCCTGAACTCTGATTCCTCTTACTCATGTGAAGATGCCATTTAATAAGATTAATGATTGATGTGCAATTTGATGATTACAAATTAGTATATGTGACAAAAAAAAACCTTCTTGATTGTGAAGTGAGGGAGTTTGTTCTTGAATCAGTTCTGGTGGCAATCCTTCCTTGATGTGATATGAAACAGCAATTAATTGCACACCCGTGATGTGATGTGAAGCAGCAACTGCATGCCCTTTGATATGTTGTCATCCTTTGATATATAATCTGTCGATGTGGTTCTCTACTGGATGAAGCGGCAGATGCTATTCCTGATGGTATAGATGGACATCAAGCATGTTAACTAAATTGCATTAAACATGGACATATCAAGCAGGCACCAAGTAGTGACTTTAATGACAAAGGGAGAGATAGCAACATGATTGGAGCATTTAGCATGAACGTTGTTTGGTATATCTATGCACTATGTTATATTAATGAAACTCTTAGTCAAGATGGCGTGGAAGCCGATGAGGCTGGTGTATCCTACGTAAAAGAATGTGGAGCTGTGAAGGAACAGGATGGTAGATTTCTGTAGACTTGATAGTCTGTAGAAGAGTAGGTGGACAACAGCTATGGTGGGTTGGAGTAAGTTGTAGTAGTATTGGATGGAGTAAGGATTGGGATGAAGGTATATAATAGCCAAGATGAAAGTAGAGGGAAGGAAGAATTGTTGTTAAGCTATGGAGATGAAGGAAACCATGATTGCGATGTTGATAGTGAAAGATGATTTTGGTTACCCAAGGCATAGAAAGTGATAAGGTGGACGCTTGGATATTTGCAGGTGGGATGGGGTGGATTAGACAGGTGGGATGAGGTGTAGTAGACGCCTTATGTACGGTCGAAGTTTACAGGTGCTCTAAATGGAATGTGACCTATGCATGGAGATTAATGCACCTATGCATATTCCCAATGATAGTTAGAGCGGACTGGCAGCTGCAAGAAATCTGGCGTTTCATGTGCACACAAAGCACATCAAGGTTCATTATCATTATGTCAAAGAGCACCTTCATGTTGGAGATATTGATTTGTTATATATGCTTACACAAGATAATGTGGTAGACATATTAAGAAAGAAAGCAAGTCATCTACTTCCAAGTTTTCTACCACATCTTCTTCTACCTCTACAAAAACTACTTCAACTATATCTAAGGGTCAACCTACATCACCCAAATCCACTTCTACAACTAAGAAGGGATTATGTCAAAGAGCACCTTCATGTTGGAGATATTGATTTGTTATATATGCTTACACAAGATAATGTGGTAGACATATTAAGAAAGAAAGCAAGTCATCTACTTCCAAGTTTTCTACCACATCTTCTTCTACCTCTACAAAAACTACTTCAACTATATCTAAGGGTCAACCTACATCACCCAAATCCACTTCTACAACTCATAGAAACTCAGTTCGTTGACTTTGTTAGAGATCTTGATTTAGAAAGACTCTTTATTAAAGTCTGCACCTACTCTAGGGCACTGATGACGTGAGTAGGGATGTCATAGCTATTTGTCCAAGCTATGCATGATAAAGTTTAATTCTGATACTTCTTGTTTAGGACAGACATAGAAGTTGACGATGCACATTTTATTTCGTTTTGTTTTTGTTTAATTTGCTTATATACATATATTTATATATATATATAATCATTATTTATTTATTTATTTATGGAATTATCATTTTTTATTTATTTTCTTTTAATTTAAATTCTATTTTTATATAATTTATATTTTTTATTTTTTATTTTAATTTGTTTCTTTTTTAATTTATTATTATTTTTTATTATTTAATTATTTATTATTTTTTTATTTTTTATTTTTTATTTTATTTTTATTATTTATTTATTATTTTTTGTTTTGTGTATGTGTGTGTGTATGTGTTCGTGTTCATGTGAGTGTGTGTGCATCTCTTTTTGTATTGGTTTTCTTTCTTGGTTTTTTCTTTCTTGATTGTAACTTTCATGTCTTATATTGGTCTTAAGTCTCTTGCTTTTGTTTGTTATTTTTTCCAATGTGTATGTATTTGTGTTCTCTATCTTGAGTTCGTAAGTTTGGATAACTCTGAACTTATGAAGGTATATATAAACCAAGGCATCATATTGCAGAATGTAGAAAGAAAATTTTTGATGATAAGAAGAGAGCTTCAAGTAAGAATGCTGAAGAAAGTTCAAAAGGTAAATTTTCTTTTGAAGAAGATACTTTTGCAAGTGTTAGTATAGAATAAGTGTCTTTTAATCAAGCAACATTGCATGCTATATCTATATCAAAGAACCCATGGAGCCACTAAATATATGGAAGGTTGCAAGAAGGTAGAAGAGTTACCATTGAAGAGGTCATGATTTGGATGTTGTTTGTGTGGGAGAAGTCACACTTAAATCAAGAGCAAATGGTAATTTTATGATTTCTAATGTTTTGTATGTACAAGAGATCAAGAAGAATTTTCTCTCTATCTCATCATTCTTTATAGATGATTATTAAGTAATTTTTAAGAAGATTCATGTCTTATCCTTACACCTAATGAAGAGCATTATCTATTACAAGGTGAAAATAGAAGTGGCATGTTTGTATTTTAAAAAATCAACCATGGTAATCTTGCTAGGTTGTCTACTTCTCTGAAAGAAAGTATGAAAGTTTGGCATAAAAGATTTGGTCGCATTAGTTATATAGTGTTTAAGCATATCAAGGACAAAAGTATGGCTGAAAGCTTACCTACTTTTGTTTTACCTTATGATGCAGATTCATGTGAAGGATGCTTGGAAGAAGCATTGTACAAACTACCATTCAAGATGCATGGACATATTTCAGCCACTGGAAAGTTGTAGATTATTCACTTAGATGTGAATGGACCAATGAGAGCATAATCTATCCATGGTCATATGTATTTGATCACTTTCATTGATGATTTTACAAGATATTCATGGCTTTTTGGTTTAAAAGTGAAGTCCAATTTTTGCTTCATTCAAAAAGTTTGTTGCCATGGTTGAAAAATTCAAATTTTAACAAGCGATTGATTTCAAACCATGTTTAGAAGACAAAGGTATTATCCATACACTGATGTTTCTTTGTGTGGAAAATGCTTGATTTCCTGATATTCTAAGAAACAATCTATAATAGCAATTTCTTCAAGTGACGTAGAATATAGGGCTTCCTTTACAAATACACTTAAGGCTATATGGTTACAAAAGATTTTAAGTTATCTTGATGTTTGGTTCACTTATTTATGCAGATATTTTTAGATAATCAAAGTGCTATTGCTATAACAAAGAATCCATTTTATCATGCAAAGACAAAGCATATTGAAGTTCACTATCACTATATACGTGAATAAGTAGCAAAGAAGCACATTGAGGTTATCTATGTTCCAACATGTGGCATATATTTTTACTAATTATCAAAAGAAAGACATCACATGTTATGCAAATTATTAAATTTTATCCCATTATGACATTGAGGGGGGAGTGTTGGAGACAATTTCAAATTGTGTTTAAAACCCTAATTTCTTGTAAACTTTGATTCCATCATTTCACCATTTTTCAAGAATGGTGTGGTCAAAGATGGAAATTTTTTTTATTACATATGCTTATAGAGCTTGAGGAGAGTTGTCTTATAGAGCTTTAGGAGAGCTATTTGTTGATATGTAACACTCTACCATTTGTCATATCCAAAAGCCCCTCAAAAGTTGAACTTCAATTCTTAGCCATTGCACATGCTTTTCATTTAAGTTATTATTTTAAATCAATGGATGAGATTTAAAGTGGGAAAAAGCATCCAATCTAAGGATAGGGATGCAGTCACCCAAATTCTAGACCTAAAAAGCTACACACATGCTTTATTATTACCAAATCCTCACTTGCAAAAGGAACTAAAGAGCTTTTTAGCAGCTTTTTTAAAAAACTTTTGCTCAAGCTTCCTAAAGCTTTAAATCACGCATGGTTGGACAGAATTTAACCTTTTCTTCACACACATAGTGTGTGTGCATGCCGATTTTCAGTAAGTTGTTGCATATATTTGTTTCTACTTCAAGTCATGTGGTTGTACTAGGTTTTCAAGCCTACTAGCTCAAGAGGAAAAGTCCTTGTATCTGCGTCTATCAGAGAAGAAGTTGTTTTCTGGTTTGATTACAGATTTTAGCACTTTTTTGCACATATAGGTTGAATTTTCTATGTTCAGCACAGAGTGCTCACTGTCGTGACATGCGCTCTCGCTTGTGCTCCCGTGTGCTCATCTCCTTCGCTCTCATCTCCTTCGCGTCTTCTCCCTAAGCTCCAAGCTCGCCTCCCCTCCTCCCCTCGCCTCAGCCCACCTTCCACATTCCACCCTACTGCTAGAGCTTCCTTCTCTTCCAGATGCCTTCTTCCTCCTTCCCTTCTTCCCCCCGCCTTCTTGCTTCCCTCACCCTTTTCGCCTTCCTTCCGCCCCCTCCTTCGGCCCCGTCCTTTTCTCCTCCCGCTCCTCTCCTTCCCGCCTCCGCCCTCCTCCCCTCCTCACCGATCCTCTCCCTATCCCCCTGTTCTCTATGGATTAGGCAGTGTGGTGGAGGAACCCACTCTGCTTCGTATTCCTTCTCTCCGATCTCCCCCTTGCACAACAACAAACACGAACGGACCCGGAGTCTACCCCTCAGAGGGACTCTTTTGAAGCTTCCTTGCCCGCAAGTTTGCAACTACTTTGTCGCCCATTCGACTCTCCCTTATGGATGAGGGTAGAGAGGGTCTTGTTTTCAAAGTAGGGCACCTCTCTGCTCTTCAGTCCTCTACAAGATCATCGGTTCGTGTCCCACTTGTTGCGAACAAAGGGACCTCTTTCAGAGACTCCTCAAGAAGCCGCACGGATGATTGCGCTTTCCTCGATTGCGGTAAGGGAGTTTACATACGCCCTTGGTTCCATGGTTTTGATCCTTCGGCAGAGACATCCTTTGCTTTTATCCCCCAAGAAGCACGTGGCTTTCTGGTGACGACTTGTTTTCGAGGCTCACATCGTATCTGCCTCTTGCCCTAGATTGGCGGATCATTAGGTACTTTTCTGGAGATTCCATAGTCGGTTGCCTTTGTTCTGACCAAGGAAGTGGCCCTACCTTTTGTTTGGATTCTCATTTCTAACCAATCATAGATACCGTCCGAGATTGAGCTTCCACTTTTATCCAGGGATCTCTTGATTCAACGGGTCGAGTATTTTGACCTCCCAAATCAGTGTTTTGCTTGTCGTAAGGTTGGTCACCTTTCAAAAGTGTGTCCCTCGAGATCCCGGTGCTAGGCGAGACGAGAGTCTCAATAGGCATCCCAACAGCCTCCCCCACATGCGGCTCAGAATCCTCCTCTCCCTCAAACTTCTACAAGCTTCTCTTCGCAACTAGGGGAGGGGGTTGGATGGAAGACACCTCTGCTCCGCAGCTTCATTAGATTCTTCCCCGTCCTTCTCTAGCTTGCAACAACCTGGGAAGCAACAACAATTGGGTCAACAATAGAGGACGACGGTCCGATGGGTCTTTGTTCCCACAGGGAACCGTTTTAGTGCATTTGAGGAGGTGCTCTCTGTTTCCATGTGCAGTGAGATAGTTCTAGAGCCCCCCCACCACTATTGCCACTTTCGACAATCCCCCTTATGTCGGTCTACACATCGAGGCCCATAGGTCCACTTGACTATGTGACTCCTAGAACTCGACGTTCACTCGATGATGACTTCTTGGTGAGCCGGGCAGTTTAGGAGGGGTGATCGACTTTGAGGCCCCCTATGGCCATTAGCACCTCTCCCATGATCGCATTTTCTCCAGACTAGTAAGTTTTGGCTATCATATGGGAGGGGGGAGCGTTTCGGCTATGACTTTTTCCATTTCTTTGGCGCGCATGACTTGACCCTTCTACCAGTCGGGTTCACATAGTGGATCTTGCTTCTCGCAGCCAGACTCCAATGGACTCGACAGTTTCTTTTCCCTTCTCCTTGTATGGGGCCTTACTACGAGATTGGTCCTTTGGAGAGGCATTGCCTTTTGTACGTGCCCAGGTGATTGAGTTTTTGTATCACCTTGGTGAGCTTGATCATATAGATTTA
Source organism: Ceratopteris richardii (assembly GCA_020310875.1). Taxonomy (NCBI): domain Eukaryota; kingdom Viridiplantae; phylum Streptophyta; class Polypodiopsida; order Polypodiales; family Pteridaceae; genus Ceratopteris; species Ceratopteris richardii. Next base: position 157,004,860 of record CM035408.1, on the reverse strand, counting down.
TTCATCCCTTCTCGAGATACAATACAATTCATGTTCATTCGTGGCCCTCAAGAGAGTCTGCTTATCTTGTATGTGGTTATGGATACTCGTATTGCCCCTCTCTATATGTATGTTCATGAAGAGATACACTCTGAGGAGCGTGCGCTTGTGTTGGGTGAGTCTACTTGGTTTAGCCTTCGCCGGGCTCTTATTGAGCAGTTGGCTTTCATATAGAGGATGCTTGGACTTGGATTATTCCCCGTCCAAGCGAGCCTGGAAGATGGCCCGATTTGTTTTTGCTGTAGTTTCTTGGTTTTCTTAGTGTCCATGAGGGTTCTCACATGGAATGTTCAGGGGTTGGGAGGCCAAAACTTTTTTTTGAATCTATATGGCCCGAATTACGAGAGTGCATATGCTACATTTTGGTCTTAGATTATTGATGAAGTACCTAGTGCGAATGCATGGTATGTTGTGGGTGACTTCAACATGATTGAGGCACTTGAGGAGAGACATGGAGGTAACCAGATTCACGGTTCATGGGTCTAAGCTTGTTGCCTTGGAGAGGTTATGTTTGATGATGAGGCTTCATGATGTATAGCATATTAAGGGTTTTGCCAGAGAGAGGTAGTCTCCTTTTTTTGCACTTCGACATATGCATTGGTGGGATGAATCTCTCTCATGCATGGCTTTTTGAATCTATATGGCCCGAATTACGAGAGTGCACATGCTACATTTTGGTCTTATATTATTGATGAAGTACCTAGTGCGAATGCATGGTATGTTGCTGGTGACTTCAACATGATTGAGGCACTTGAGGAGAGACATGGAGGTAACCAGATTCACGGTTCATGGGTCTAAGCTCGTTGCCTTGGAGAGGTTATGTTTGATAATGGGCTTCATGATGTATAGCATATTAAGGGTTTTGCCAGAGAGAGAGGTAGTCTCCTTTTTTTGCACTTCGACATATGCATTGGTGGGATGAATCTCTCTCGGATTGATCGGATATATGTGAGTGATGCCTCGGCCTACTATGGAGGTATGATTGGTATTGTGGGGGGCTCTTGCCTTGTGGTTGTTTACTTTGGTGAGGGTGCTACTCAGGGTTCTCCTGTCATGCGTAATCCTGAGCACATTCAGCTTAATGAGAGCTTGGCTATCAGATTGCTGAGATTTGGAGCGAGCTCCAATGGTGAGCACTCTGCAGCTTGCTCAACCTCAGAGTTTGAGGGGTGCCTTCACATGGGAGTTGCCTCCCTCCAGTGTACCCTTGAGCATTTTCCTGATTGCGAGTGGGTGGGTGCTCAGCTTGCTCATGTCCAATAGCTCATGTCCAGTAAGAGCTTCGTGATGTTGAGGATCGGCGCTCTGCCTTTTTCCATCACAAATAGGCTTCTAGGTGGACTCAAGTTGGGGATCGTGTTTTGGATGAGTTCTTCTCGGCTACTAATCCGCATCACTCTCGGAGTCGGATTCGCCAGCTCTGCCGGGATTATGGTCCGATGACTTATGAGTCCGTTGAGATGAGGGAGATTGCCACCCAGTTTCATCGCACCTTGTTGTCTGAGGAGCTCCCCTCTACGACTTGGCAGGAGAGCCGGTAGTGCATCCTTCGGCATGTGCACAGGACTGTGGCTGATGTGATGGAGTCTTGGCTCCTTGCCCATTTTCGGACACTGAGCTTCTTGATGCTTTACGTGGGCTGGTGAGGGATAGTCATCCTGGCAAGGATGGACTCTCACATGCTTTCTTTCTTCGCTATCGGGAGATCTTGGGTGAAGGGTTCAGGCTTGCCTTCCAGGAGATCATGGAGGGGGTACCTTACTTGAGATGCTCTCTTAGGGGCTGATTTTTCTTATCCCTAAGGATGAGATCAGACATTGGTGACCAATCACGATTCTCACCTCAGCCTACATTTTTGTGAAGGCTTTGAATTTGTAATTAGAGTTGACCCTTGAGTCCTTGATCCACCCGACGCAGACTGGTTTTGTAAAGGGCAGTAGTATCATTGACAACATCTTCACTTTTTGGGGGCTGTGTCTTTTGCTTGGATGCACGGCGAGCCTCTTGCTATTTTGTTGTTGGATTTTTGAGAAAACCTGCGATCGCGTTGACTCTGCTATTCTCGAGGACACTATGCTTTGTATGGGCTTTCCTGTTGGATGGATGAGGGGTGTTGCCTCTCTTTATCGTTCCACCTAGAGTTAGGTACTTGTGGTTGGGGTCCCAAGAGAGGGCAGTTCAACATTTCGAGGTCTGTTCAGAAGGGTTGTCCCTTGGCTCCAACCTTTTTCCTTTTCTTTGTTGAGGCCATGGGTTCCTTTTTGAATGCTTAGGACATTGGTTTGCAAGGTCTTAGGCTCCCTGTTAGAGATGAAAATCTTTTGGATGCTTAGTTTATTGATGATACTTCAGTTCACTTGCATGGCCACAAGGCCAATATTTCCAGATTTCAGGTTGCATTGGAGAGATTTTGTGATGCATCGGGTGCCAAAATTAATTGGCACAAGTCTTGTGGGTTCTGGGTTGGAAGGGACGCACTTCCTAGGTGGCTTACTAGTGCCTAGTTTTAGTGGGTTCCTCCTGGCACTACTATTCGCTACTTGGGCTGCCATATTGGCTTGGTGCTGTTGGCTGAGGAGCAGAACTTGCCTCTCCTCTTGATTATCAAGAGTAAGCGTGGTATATCACCTCTTGTTGGATCTCTTCGAGCCCCTCCATTAGCCAGATTTAATGGCTGGTGAGGAATTTTTTATGGTGTGGGAGGGTGGGACTCCAGAGCCCCGCTCGGGCTAAGGTTGCTTGGTCTTTCATCGCTCCTCCTATGGAGCACGGCAGCCTTGAGATTATTGATGCCACACACACACATCCCAACTCATAATGTGTTATGCCTAGTGAGGGTAGATACCATGGAGGATTCGGTGACTGATGTGGGTCATCCTATCAGATGAATGGCTTTCCACACTATCCACTAGTTGTGCACCCTTTAGGGTACCCTTTCATGGATCGAACCAGGCATTTATACTAGTAGATACCTACATTGTTTGTACTCCATTATTGTATCGGATCCACCATGATACACACACACACACACACACATCCCAATTCATAATGTGTTATGCCTAGTGAGGGTAGATACCATGGAGGATATTGATGAGATTCCTCAGTGACTGATGTGGGGGACATCCTATCAGATGAATGACTTTCCACGCTATCCACCAGTTGTGCACCCTTTAGGGTACCCTTTTATGGATTGAACCAGGCATTTATACCAGTAGATACCTGCTTTGTTTGTACTCCATTATTGTATCAGATCCACCATGATATAAGTATTTGTTCTCATAATTTCCTTTTGGTCTTTTGAAAACATAAATATATTCTTTCATATCCTATTATGTTCTGTTCATATTACTCTGGAGTCCGCAGTTTGAAGCATATTTGCACTGTCGCTTTGGACAAAGAGAAGTCAACTGTGAAAAAACTTTTTTATATTGATGTCTTTACACTCTCATAACCTTTTCTTTGAAGATATTCGAAAAAACTGAAATTTTTCTCTAAGGTTTGAAAGTTCAGATTTTATTAGTTGGAGGTAAGTTCTTGAAAGTTGAAGCACAGAAACAAGCACTCTTCAGGGCCAGGTTCCAGGGGGCTATATTTCCTTGAAAATTGGATATCGGATGGATTGAGTGAATTATCACCTTTTTCTCCTTAGCTTATACAAAAAAAAGAACCCCATGAATGAATTGATGGATTTGGCTTGTTCAAACAATTGTTCATAGTAAGAGATACACCAAAGCAATAAATATTGATCTGACTTGCGATTGGGTTACACGAGCATGCATATACACAAAGAAATCGTCATAAATGATTGCTTGACTAGCTGAACATACCTCGACTCTAATATTAACTTATTGGCTGTATCTCAATCATGAACAACAAAGCTTAGTATCTTGGTTGAACAGAAAAGAGTTATGAAACAGAAGGCAAGAAGAAAGCTGATGAGTTGAGAATTGTCCAAAGGATCTGATTTTGAACCTCCATTTCTAACAGCTGATCTGCTGTTTCTGTATAACAAGACTGAGAAATTAATCATATGAAGCAAGGGGCACAAGAGGAACAGGTAAAGGACAGCAGACTGAGGCATGCGGTACAAAGCTATGAGACAACAGGTTGAAGTACCAATTTATTATAGATTGATCTGCTGATAAGAATTTAGGATAGATCATAGCAGCATGGCCTTTAAACAGAAATAGGCTGATGATCTTATGGGCTGGTGATGAGTGAGAAACTGAGAAATTAGAGGAGAATAGAGTTGCATTCAGACTGAACAACCATGTGAACTCCTTTCATATATGCATGCAGCTAACTACTTTCCAAGATTGACCTAACACTTACATAAACAGAGTCAAAGGCAAAGCTGGTGCATGCCGAAAGTGCCATGAATCTACCCCAAATGTGATATGTTTACAAAAGAACGTGAAACATAAAAACAGTCCTAGACCGAGGTTAACTATAAAAAGACTCTAAAATGTTTACTTGAAGAAATCTTTTGGTTTTCAAATGGTTGCCAATATTCTTTCTAGATCCCTACCATGTTTTATTTCAATTGTTCATTCAGCCGATTTTGTGGGCACACTTTGCATTCTGTCTGTGACAGCTGTACTGATTAATGAAAGGGTTTTTGAATTGTAATGTTCTTCTTGCAAGGATAATGAACAAAATAGGCAGAAGTATTAAGCAGATGGACTGTGTTTAAGTGAAAAGTCAGAATTTTTTAGGGGTTAGCGATGCAATGCAGTCTTGGAAGGTTTTGCAGATTGTGGACTTCTTCAGTCCAATTCTTTATGATTTATTTTTATCTTTGATTGTAGCTGCTGTCAGAAAAGAAATTCAAGATGAAACTGACAGAATGACTGGCAAAAATAAGCAGATATCTCCTGTTCCCATTCATTTGAGTATCTATTCACCACATGGTAATTTTTGCCTTTCTTGTTTTCTCAGATTCCTCTTCAATTTTCTTTTGTGAAAAACTTCTTTTTTGTGCATTTTTGTCATGTACTTCTAAGCATTTTTCTTGAGCATCCTTTTGTAATTCTTCATTCAATCTCGTTTTATTGACTGTCTCGTTTATTGCTTTTATTGCCATTCTCTTGCAGTTGTCAACTTGACTCTCATTGACTTGCCAGGCTTAACAAAAGTTGCTGTTGGTAATTCATCTAGCATTTTACTTTTGAGATAAATCACACATTGTAAAGGGGAATACAGGTTGATTTTAGTTGTTGCTTTATGCAGAAGGACAGCCAGAAAGCATTGTAGCAGACATTGAGAACATGGTGCGCTTGTATGTAGATAAGGTATATTATGCATTCAATCCCTGTCGCAATAAACATTAGCCTTTAAAGTGCGATCAAGAATCTTAGCTGTCTGTCCAAAGCTTTTTCAAGTGTTTTCTTACGTAGAGAGTAATTAGTGCTGTACATAAGTGTTTTGGTGGATTGACTTCATTTATATGCATTCGATTTGATTTAAAAAATTCATTCCATTATGTGAGTTGTTGTAGCGTTTCCTCAATCACAATCTATCCCCAATCACAATCTTTCGATTACTCAGAAATAACAGTGGAGAGAAGAACACAGAGATTGCACAAGGTAAAAGAAAATCTGATGCGGAAGAGTAGAACAAATATGGCGCAGAGAAGGAAGAATTCTGATATTATAGATGTGAATCAATGGTTACAATAGCTTCTTGACGAAGCCTCTACCTCCCGACCACCACCGAGCTATCACAATCGCATTCTCACTCGCACTCTCAATCACACTCTCACTCTCACTCTCACTCTCAATCACACTCTCAATCACAAGGTAATTCTCAGATTTCTGTGTGTCCTCCGTGTTGATGCGCAGGCCTTCTTATCTTCTTCTGTTTGATCGCAGCCGTGCCCCCCAAAGAAGTGTGCGATCCACCAAATTTAGAAAAAGTCGAGTTTCTCCAAAACTTTCGTAAAAAGCCATGCGATCATAGTGTACTTCCTTTTTTTTAGCATACCTGTCAAAAATAGCAGAAAAAAACCAAGAAGACATATCCGAAAACATACATAATTAGACATGGTGACACGTGAGCATGAGAATCACGGATTCGAATAGAATTAGACAAGCCCTCGTTCTTTTTTTTTTTTTTTTTTTTTTTTTTTTTTTTTTTTAAGTGTTGGAAGAAACGGCACTTTTCAAAGCCCTGTAACTCAAAAACAATGAGGAATTAGGTTAAGCTTGTGAGAGACACTTTTATTCAATTTTTCGATCTGCACAATATTGATAGAGACGTCCGAGGTCCAAATCCACTTCCAAATGCCACTTTTGAGCCCTGCAAGGTTTAAAATTCTAGAGAGAGAGTAAAATCAAGGCATTTTCTTACAATGAACTAAACGTAGGACCCTGAACAAGGTACTTAGAACATGATTCACAAAATTCTCACACAGGCACTTTTATTCTCTTATACTTGCTCTACCTTTCCCTCATACAGAGTTTTCCTTAATTCTTTCATCTTCACCTTCAAAATCCCACTGGAAAACATGATGCAATTAAGATCTAGAGAGAGAATATGAAACTTGTCAACCCAAAATTTTTCCTACATGCATAAAATGACCTAATTATTTGTTCTAAGCATTATCCCCACAATGAAATTCAGAAAGTTCAAAATGAATTATTTCACTAGAAAAGAGGCCTATTACAGTTGTATAGACAAGGTCAAGATTGCATTCGCTGAAAATGCAATAAAAATGGTGACTACATATTGCCATGTTCTGTACGTTTCTTTGCATTTTTGATATCATTGATTTCATCTCAATAACTTGCAAAACCTTCAGTCTTTGAATTAACTGGGTAACACCATCTTCCGTTTCAATTTATTTTACATCACTATGCTTGTTTGTGACTTGTGTTACTTCGCTAAGCTGAGTCCTATAAATTTCCTTCAGCTTGAGCCTTGATTACATTTTTGTGTTTGATATACATTTAGAACATTCTAACTTGTGCGGTTCTGATTCTAGAAACCAGATGAAGTCTTCATCTATCTACTTGTTACTGATTGGTCAGTTGAATGGATATTTGTGGTATGAAGCCAGCAGTCACTTTCCTATGTTTCAGGCTTAGAAAAGGTTGGGAACTAGTAATAAACGTTAGTGCAATCTGCAGTTACTGTTTTGCGCTAAAGATATGTGTAGGATTGTTGTAACTAATTGTCCAAGATATGATCCTGATTCTCCATTGTGGATGTACAGAGAAGTAATAGTCACACAGCTTAAGAGATATGTGATTTCTTCATACCGTGGATAATGAGATTTCTTCCTTCTAGGTCTGGAAGCGTCTAAGAAAGGAAGTTCCACTTGAAGATTTTCTGTCTACTTCAAAATGAACTTGTTTTTAACATTGCACATCAAGATGCTCATGATATAAATTTTTGCTCTATTTGAAGTTGATTACACTTTGTTTTTTTCTCTTTGAAGTTGATTCCACTTTTGTTTGTTCTATTTGAAATTGATTCCCCTTTGTTACTTTTATATAAGCATAAACAACCAGCTGACAGGCAAAGGACAAAAAGATAGAAAGATCCTTATTGTAGTTGTTAAAAAGGACATCCACACTTATTGTAATTGAAGTTCATCTCCTTAATTATGTATCCTAATCTCCATGATGATGGCATCGCCATTACTGCTGGAAATCGGAAACTCTAGTGAAAGAAGCTAATTTTACTGTGGAATCCCTTTGGCCTTCTTTGTTCTCCACATTACTTGAGATTAAAAGCATTGAAACTCTGGTCAATGCTTTTGATAGTACTCCACATTACTTGAGATCAAGCATTGAAACAAACATCAAATCTGGTAGTGGAGGTGGTGAGATGGCTGCTGCAGTTCCTGCTGAGGAAGAACCAATGGAAGAAAGTAATGGGGATATGGGTTTCAGGTTGTTTGACTAAAGTTACTGCAACGAAAGTCATTATTGTACCCCTATCCCAATTTCTAAAAGGGATATGTAGTCTTCACAAGAGTTGCAAGAATCATATGTGTTTTTCAATTTCATGTATCTCTATCCCAATTTCTGTGAAAATATCTCATCTTTGTCATAACTATGTACAGGAGAACATGATCCCTGTTAGACAATTAGGTGGTCTTTACTATAGACGCAAAGAATGTGGTTGACGAGCTGAAGTGTGTGCTATCTATGATCAGTAGGAAAGTGGCATGATCCCTGATAGACAATATAGGTGGTCTTTACCATAGACTCAAAGAATGTGGTTGACGAGCTCAAAAATGTATCCTATCATGATCAGTAGGAAAGTGGTTAGTAGAAGGAAAAATACATGTTTTCAGAAGATGTCTGGGAAGAGCTTCTTACTGGAGTCATCTCCCTTCGTAATATAGCTGATCCACAATCCAAAACATTGGCTCCACATGCCAATTTCCAAAATTGGTTGTGTACTTGTTAATGTTAGGGATCCGAGTACACACAGATAATATCTGCATTTTCAAAATAGATGCCGTAATTCAATACGTGCATTACATGATGGACAAGGGAAATGCAAATGAGTTGCATGATGCCTAGCCCAGCTCCTGTTTTAAAACAGCCAACAATAATTTTTCATAGAAAACACCTTTCTTCCTTCCATAGCATGTGTGTTTGTCTGAGTTTTGAAGCTATTGAACTACCAGTTGATTTCAATAATTCTGATTGCACACTGCTAGTTTGAGATAAACTTTCCTCAGAGAAAAGAGCCTTATCAAACATGATTATTATGCTCATAAGCACCATTTTGTAGATAATGCACGACCTTATCTTTATGCTTATTGAATGTGTGAGTATCCAAGGCAAAGTCAATGTGTGCATGAGATGAAGCAAGTTGGAGTCATGAATATTTATCGGTGGGACCAAGGGAATGTCATCCTTTAAGCACATGGAACGGAAGTCAGCAGCCCTGATGATGAACGGCATCTTGCAAAGTAGAGATACCTTTTGGTGAGAATATTGTGTATCAGAGCCAATAGTATAGGCTATTTGCTGTGATAACAAGAAGGAATAAAATGGGAATTCAGATGGGATCAAGTCGCCCAAAACTTGCTCCTTGTCAGT